>VZTB01013039.1:135803-164965 GCA_013397245.1 Thryothorus ludovicianus | reverse complement strand
TTTTTTCTTCTTTGGGAATACCCTGAAAAGATCTCACAGCTGGGACAACACTGTTGCCTGAGAAAGAAATGATGAAGTAATTTAAAGAACTAATAGCTTCAGAGGCTAGAGAGTTTATGAACAAGATCATTAAAAAGATCTCTGTACCACTACATAGAAAAAGTTTAATAGTAGTCTGTTCAAGTTAAAACCTGACTTAATGTTCTCTGGATTAATAAATAAATAAATATCTTTTTAACGAGAGAAGAAGCAACAGTCTGCAGAAACCTAGACCAAGGTGGGGACATGGGAAGCACCAGCTGCCTTCCAAGTAACATCACCCAGAACACAAAGAAATAACACAACTGAAGCAACTACAAAGAATTTGTAGGACCTGCTTTCATATTTCTTTCCAAAATTTAAAAGGGAATTTCTTTAAGCCAATACAGCATTGAAGCCATAGCAAAGGATGTTCCAAAATCACTGCTGCTCAGCAGGACTCCTCCAGCTAAGGTGGGCACTGCCAGCAAGGAAGCTGGAGCAGCCTGGAGCTCACCTTGCACTAAGGTTGCTCCAGAGCCTATTCAAAGGCACCGGTGGCTTCTGAAGCTCATGCAGTGCTCAGTGGTGTGGCAGCCACATCACTTGACTCCACAAAAGTCGCAGTCACTGCAGTGCAGATATTTACTGCGCTTGCTTCTTTTCAGCTCAGTGTTGACTGTTCCTTTAGACAGATTTGTATTTTTTGGGTTTGTAGAGAGGGGCTCTGAGGAGGTTAAGTCTCCTCTACAGAGAAGAAGATTAACTGCCAAGAGTCATGCTCCTTCTCTTGCATACAGAGAAACTGATAAAAACAAGCATTAAATTAAAAAACAAACAAATGGGAAAAACAAAAAACAAACCAACCAAAAAAAAAAAGCATCAAAGTCTAACAGGAAATGTAATAACACTCCTCAGGTAACCACAAGAAATGCTCTCAACTTCACTGGAGTTTTTCACCACATACAGTGACAAATATGTATTCACATAAATCATTATGCCCACGCTGATGGATAATACTTTACTCCAGCTGCCTATTACACAGAAGGCATTTCAACATCCTCTTGCAGAGCCTCAATAAAAGGAGCATCAAACGGAAGGTTTAATTTTTCATCATCATACGAACACTCTGATTCCCACGGGAGCACTCTCAGCAAAGGCAGGTGGATTGTGCCATCAGAGAAACGCAGCAGACCTATGCCTTGTAATGAAATCAAACAGCTCACTAAATCTAATACACACTCTAGCTGAAATTTAAGCTTCAAAAGCAACAGCCCATAACTTCAGAAATTAAACCTAGCAGAAAAGCACTGATGGTGCTCTTAGATGTGCTATTTTAGTGTTGTTCTTGCCTCACATGAAAAGTTTCTTCTGAAAGATAGAGCCAAGCTGTGTGGGCTTGATACTGCTATTAAGTCTGGTAACAGCATTATTGTACTGCATGCTTAACAATGCTGAAAAATGGAGATTTAGGTTTTCTTGTCTAAAAGGTAAGGAGACTTCCACATAAACTGAATTTAATGGCTTTTGCCTGTGGATTGTTTTGGGGTGTTTTTTGGAGGGAGGGGGTTGTTGGCTTTTTTTTAATACTTGTTCATGATCTTGTTCTTAAAAACATATGCTACAAGACTGAAAGCAGTTTATCTATTTTTTTTTTGATAGGGCAGATAGAATCCCCACATGAGCAGCCCTAGCACAGCAAATACATTTAGAACTGTCATTACTCCTGCTTTACATTTTATTGTATTCTGCACTATTACAAAAATGCAACAATAGAATCACAGAATGGTTTGGGCTGGAAAGGACCTTTAAAGTCATCTTGTCCAATCCTCTGCAATGGTCAGGGACTTCTACAAGCAGATCTCCAGTTCAGAGCTCCATCTAACCTAACCCTGAGTTTTTTCAGGGATGGGGCATCCACCACCTCTCTGGGCAACGTGTTCCAATGTTTCATCACTTTCATTGTAAAAAATTTTTTTCCCATAGTAGTAGTTCTTTTCCCATTGTAGTTCTTTTGACCTGTTTTGGTTTCTGATTTGAGATTGTGGGAGCAGGTCAGTTACCTAAACGTAAGTATCTCCAAGATATCCCAAGGTATTTAAGTCATACAGAGGCCAGGAGGTAAGACACAGGACATGGAGGAGACCCTTCTAGAGCTGGAGCTAGAAGCTGGATGACATCACCATACAGAATATTCAATGACACTCAACAGCTACAAAACAAACCCTTTCAACACTTAAACATATTTACTTTAAACCTTGCATAAAGTAAGTACATAACTTTGAAGAGCACAGTTTATAGTAAGGTAGAAGTCTCTAAGAATGTCTGTAGGAAGACTGGATTCTTCCTCTTAAAGTATCCTGAACATGAAATGAAGTTTTGCCATTTCAGCAAGTGCAACTTTTGAAGCTCTCATCAAAACTGCTGACCTTCAAGAGGTTCAAGAGGAACCTTAAGAATAGTTTATCCAAAAGAATAATCTTTACTGAGGCTTATATTAAATCATTTTTCTATTATTTGTCTTTACTTGTTCCTTTTTTTACTTCTTGCTACATATGAAATTATGAAAATACAGCATAAAAATCTCATCTGGCTCATGCAAGACACACATTACACTCCAGAAGCCACTGAAGGTTCTCTGGATTCCTGGAAGAAATTGAAGGCAGCTGAACCACCGTGGCGTTTGCCCAAGCTGATACAGTTTTGTTTACAGGACACCACGATAATTCCACCCGAGCCTCAGCACAATCACGGACTGAAAGCAGCACCAGCACAACATTTCTCATCAATGAGCTCCTAATGTCATTGTAACTCAATCCTGTAAGATGTTACTTTTTACCTGCAGAAATAACATGAGAAAATTTCAAGGCATACACCACCACCCCTAATCTTGTCCTCCCCAGAATTCAGTGTAGTATGCCTGAACATAAACAACATTTCCATAGTTCCTATTTTACCTTCACACTGCCTTAAATAAGTCTCTTTCATTCTTGTATTCTCATTTCCTACCTGTGTACATATTAGCAAACAGCTTCAGGAAGGATGTTCCTATTCCTTATATTCTGTAACTGACGGATATACTTAATTTTCTGTTTCCCACATCTTACCACTCCAATCCAATTCCTGTAACACTCTCCTTCCCCTCACACACACTTGTATTTTCCTCTCCAGTCTGTCTGATAAAGGCACAGTACCATCTATTAAGCACAAAACCACACCTAAATCCCTTTATATCTTTGGGAGACTCTTCTCAATGAGATTCTTCTGCAACAACAAACTTTACTATTCTCAAAACTACCATTAAAAATAGCCAATTAAGATCAAATTTTACATATTTGGGGTTTTTTTAGGAAAAAGTTTGTCTTTCATTTCCTACCACAACTTTGGTTTAGTCTCAAAATTAAATATCCTTTCGATGATGTTTCATGAGGTCTTCCAGACAGCAGTATACATTAGCTATTCTCCCTCCTCCCTCATTATACTATTTTATTAATGTGAACTCAAGGTCTCCAGCCCCCTTCCATATTTTCTAATTACCTACAGGTAATATAAGGCATGCCAATTAGCATAAAGATTATTTTTGGCATGGTAAGACACATTTTAAGGTTATCAATCTTTTTCCAGACTGAAAATTATGGATTTTGCCACCTCTGGGTTTTACCTTAAAGCTTTTTAAAAGTAGCATTCCATGTAGAAGTTAGATTCACTGCATTCTCTTTTAATTTTGTTCCCAGCTATTTTTATTCCACTACATTCCAATTTTAAATTGAAGCTTGCTATCACTTATAATGACTGACAGAAATTTTAGAAAGGATAATTTCATCTTTTCTTACATTCAGAAACAGTGTTTAGAGTTTGGTCTGTCATTCTGTGAAACTGGCTTGGATCTGCAATCTGGAAATGTACTTCTAAATACCAAAAAACATCTCTGTGAGCATCAGGCAGAAAACAAGTTCACCATTTGAAAAGGCTTGTCAATTGAAAATACAAGTAGGACATATGTGGCTCATAAATGCAAGCCTTCCTTGTAGGAAGAAATGTCTCGTTAGTTGTCTGTTTTAGCTCATTTATTCTTCAATATTTAAAGGTGGCACATGTGACAAATATGAGAGTGTGCACAGAGGCACTGCAAAACACACATGCATGTTTATATTACACATTCAAAGGTAAATTCAAAAAAAAACCAACTCATCTCCTGCTCTATGTATTTGCAAAATACTACGAAATGTTGCTTAATTTGAAAATAAAGGCAGGGTTTTTTGGTACACAGAAACTGCAGAAGGAAGTCAGAATTTACCAGTGTGCTCTCAGCCACAGAGAAGAATAAGTTGCCTCCTCCTCCAACCTTACTTCTACTACCCAGAAATTGCTCTGAACTCATGAGTCCCTTAGTGACTGCCCAGTGGATTCTCCCTTCCTGCCACTGAGGCGCTGAAGCTATCCATCAAAAAACCTCAGAGGTTTCATTGTCCTGAGCTGCAGTCAGTGCAGCAGAGCAGGCAGGAGGGAGGAAATGAGATGCCCTCTTGGAAGAACTGTACTAGTTCCCTTATCTTTCCTGATCTTGCCTGAAAGAACAGCAAGGCAGGAAATGAAACATCATTTCTTCTCTGGCTTCCCCTAACTAAGAGCAGCAGTTACCAGCTGCTCCTGGTGTTGATGTGTGCTGAAAGACTGATGCTATCCCAGTCCATGGGCTGTAGCCGCGGTATAAAGGCAAAATCTATTCCATACGAGAGAATGAAAATGCATCAGATTAAAAATCTTCTGGGTTTCTATCACATTTTTCAGAATTAAAAACTAAGAAAACTAATGGAAACATTTTCTAGAGGTTTTGAAATGGAAAGAAGCAGAATACATCACTAAGTTCTTGCAATTCCATACACTGTTTATAAAACAACTGCTTCTGCTCCTTGAAGGCTCTGAGCAGTGGTCACAGCTTAACAGCTGCTAAGCATGGAAAACTATCTACTCGAAAATGCCTCTTGGAATTTTTGCACACAACTTGTTCATCTTCCACACGAGCACATTTAATGAAAAAAAATGAAATCCATATATAAAAACATATGTAAATATAAGTACATGCACTTCAAAATCACTTCAGTAACATTTCTGAAAGCCATCAACACTAAATTTGTATAACAAAAATATATAAACATTTCAGCAAAAGGGCCTGCCATTTCAGCAACAGGGTTTGCAAAACCTAAAAATCATAAATATTGTACAGGATGTAGCACTATTAGGAACACAACCAAGTATTTTCCTTAATCAGAGAACCATATGGCCTCAGCAATTTATATTTGCCTTTTAATAAATGAAGGTGAAAACACAACAAAGCCAATACATAGAGTTCCACAGAAAAGGCTATTTTTAATAAGTCTTCCATATCCTACAATATTCTATAGTAACTGTACAGTAATCTATTCATTTTTAGAGGACAGATGAAAAACCCTTTAACAAACACTTATCTTTCTACATCAAATCTTGTAAAATTTATTTCAAAGGAGGTGGAAAGACTTTGAGTATCTTCTCAATTGGCACCTATTGAACTGATCTTTTATATGTGAGATGGCAACTGAAAGATGGATATCACAAAAAGTGATAAGAATGTACGGAGCAAGAGGCCAGTGACACGCAGCAGCAGAAATTTGCTATGAATTAATTGGCTCCTGGATGGAGTCAGAAATGAGGAAAACACTGGTGTCTTGCAACATTCACAAGACTTACAGATGCTCAAAACAAGTGACAAATGCAAACCAAGAACAGCATCATCCCAGTTCTCCAGAAGCAGGCGTGAAGAGCCTTTTGTCCAACTCCTACCTGGAAGGCAATGGCACACTGGAGGTATAAGTGAAACAATTGTGAACTCACCTTTGCAAACATCTAACTTTTGAAATTGATTTGGCCTAAAAAGTCTTAAGGTTATATTAAAGCATGACAGTATTTATTCTAGTTACAGGCAAAGACTTGTTATGTAAACAGAATTAGGCTGCACTAACCTGTACTGTAATTCTTCTGCGCTGTAATCAATCAAATGACAATAACAACCACAAAGCTTTTTCATTTCCACAGCCAAGGATCTTTTCCCTGCCTACTCCAAGACAAAATGACTGCAATAGGAAAACATTAAAAAGAAAACTGATGGCTGCACAATTCTCCATTAGTATGCAGAAGAATGGCATTATAAACCCAGCACCGATCAGAACACATCTGTGCTGCACAGAGACACAGAAACCTCTTGGTTCCCACAAAGACCTTGTAGTGAAAACTCTGTCAAGCTCTGTTGAGCTCCCTTGGCTCTCAGAACTGAAACTAGGTCTTCAGAGGTTTGTTTCTTTTTGTTTTGCTTTTTCACCCTGTAGATGAAGAACCTTTTCCTTATATCTAAACTAAACTAAACTTGCTCTCTCAGGTCTTGAGAGTGAAGAGATCGGTGTACCTGTTTCCCCTCATGAGAAAGCTGCAGACCATTATGAATCCCCACCCTCAGACCCATCTTCTCCAGGCTGAACAAATCAAGTGACCTCAGCCTCTCCTCCTATGGCTTCCCCTCTAGACCCTAAATGTACCTGTAAAATCATACTGTCATCATTTTCTTTATTCTACTGCAACAGAAGTACTTCAACCACCAGTGTAAATCCTCTATTCAACATTACTGAAATCTAAGGATGTGCTTAAAAACATTAGTTTCTACATAGACAGAGTCTGTATAGGAAAAAGTCACTATTTCCAGAAGTCAGTTTTACTGCCTGCATTTGGCTTTATACCCAAGCAGAGAAGAGGGAGGTTTTGTCCCTAGCAGTGCCCACCATGCAACATCCCGATTATTTCACGTCCCCTGGGATGGCTGATCCAGGCTGGGCCTTTCTAGATGGCCAGTGCATGAGAAGTGCCTGTGCAGAGGTTATTTTAAATTCAAGCTGCCAGAGTGACCTGATGTGTTTCATGAAGGTCTGTGCATCATGCCGCAGTTGAGCTGCTGTGCACTGGAGTCCAGTAGAAAACTAGAATTCAGGCACACACGGCAAAAACTGTGCTAGTGATTATCTGATTACTTATGCTGCAAGACATGAAGCAGGATCAGCACGCAAATCTGAAAAGAATGGCAGATTTCAGATTTGCTTTCAGTCAAAATTAAAATTGCTGAAACGAGACCACATAAAAATCAGAAAAATACACAAGCTACAGTTAGTGCTTGAGTTTACTAAACAATTTAGGTCTGTTTTCATTAATGTCATTATTTGAATTTCAGCTGTACTTTGCCAATCATGGTATGAAACTAAACAGTCCTTTGGTAAAAGTCCCCTCTTTGCTGGTATTCTTCTCCAATTGCAAATATTACAAGTTATAAATGCTTTCTGCTGGGCAGAAACCTTTCTCAATAAAGCTCTGCCTTAAACCTTGATATTAGAATAAAAATCCTAAGTCTCACAAGCTCACTACCAGCACCCTTCTAAGTCAGAATAAATGCTATGCATGTTACAACTATAAACACTTTTTATTCTCTCTCTCCTTTCACTCCTTCAATTTTTTTTTTTCCTTCAAAAGCAGCTGAGTAAACTTCCTTCCATAGTGAAAATGAGCAAGAAGGCCCTGAAAAATGTCATGGGCCAAAGCCATGAGGATTTCATCAGACAGTACATGAATATTTTATGTTACTGCTCCAAAAGCCATCTGGAATAATGGCTACCCCAAACCTTAGTCCTCTTGCTTTGCCTTCTGGTTGGAGCTCATAATCTTGTGACAGTAAACTGTATGAACCCCTCTATCCAACCAAAAAAATAAAAACAAAAAAACAAAACTCAAAAAAAATCCAACAAAAAAAAACAAAAACCAAACAAATCAACTAAACAAAAAAGACCAAACAAACAAAAGAACCACCACCTCAAGAGATCTAAAGAGCTCAGCTGCTTGATCTTACTCGTGGAGTTCATGTGTAACACTTGCTAAAGCATACACACACAAACCACAGAAAAGACAGAAGACAAGAAGACCCAGAAACAAGAAATTAAGCATATTTGTCCTTAGAAACAAGGGAGAAAAGTGTTAATCTTGGTGAAATAGGATTCTTGCAGTAGTGGCAAAGTTACTGTCAGGATAAATTACTTGCTTCAGCAAATACCAAATACAGAAGCAGGGCTGTCAGGGTGCCAGACTAGCTCTAACAGCCACCCCCCGTCCAGCACAGCATTTCTACATTTAGTGCAGATTTCACCACTTTTCTCCTGTTCCTATTTTTGTGTCGGTGCTTCATTCCCTCTCCCTTTTGCAGCTATATTCCAGATAATGGCAGCAATTTGCAACTTAACATTAAAACCAAGATGGAATAAATGAAGGGGTTTTTTTTGGGTGTTACTTGCACTGAGAATCCTTTCTAAATTACACACAGGAGTAAAGCTATCGCTGCTGGTATTGCATTTCCCCCAAAAATCTGAATGAAAGAATAGTTTAAAGACACGTAAATTTTTATTATGATGACACATTGACACAGTTCAATAAGAAGTATTTTCAGTTCCCTGCATGTTGAAAAAGGTTTATTCCTATCTGTATTCCATAAAAATATGGAATAAAGTTCTGCATTGGAATCATGGCACAGACAAAACTAAATGAAATCTTAAAAAATCAGCACAAGAATAATGTGCTCTTGAAAACTCACCCTATACCTATTAAAACAATGAATGAAAGTAAGCACTGGCCTTGAAATTATCATCCTTCTACAAGTTCTTCCAACTCTGACAGAAACATATTCCCTAAGACACTGTATCATACTACTGAAACCTCAGGTTTTTTTCCAGTAGGCTCTGCAAGGCCACACTGCATTTCATTTATCTGTCCAAAGTTCTGAAAATCACTTATCAACAGTACCCACTAAAACACCATGGAGAACACAGCACTCTGCAATGACAATATTAAAGGACCAAAGTTCATACAAAACTCATTTTTTCTATGATTTAAATACTGTCAAGATATGCTTCTCTAAGATCCTCTGCAACATTCAAATACAAATATATAGCGAAAGAAAACTAAATAATATCAAAATAATGAGAAGAATATTCTGTATTAATTCTAATACTAGTATTCTATTTTATATTAATTCTTACTAATCCTAGCCAATTATGCTGCACATAATGCAAGTCGTATAGTGACTAGAATGTGAGAAAATAATTTATCCAAATAATACTATGTAATTATAGTTTTGTAAAAGCTGGGATATAAATAGTAAAAATTTATGTTTTGAGCCAATAAATCACCCTAATAAATTGTTCAAGAAGCTGGAAAAAGATGCCATAAACACGAGATAATCAGAAAGAGGCTTAAATTGTGAAAAAAATTAATCAATTATAAGAATAAACAAAGAGTCAGCTATTGCATTGTATCAGCAAACTATAGCACATGGTAGAATACGGCCTGTAAAATATAATGATGAATCTTGCACTGTCAAAACATAATGGCATCTTAATAAAGACAGACAACTTAGAAAGAGCTTCATCACAAAAGTCAAAAGAAATACAGTAGAAGTTCATACTCATTAGAAAAATCATTTGAGAAAGAGCAATGCAATGACAGAATGAAGTAAGTTAGGAAAGTTCAGTATCTTGACAATAGCCTAAGAAACATATTTTAAAAATACTTTCTATTGGAAATTATATAACAGATTTTTGCTATGAGTTCACTTTTTAGCAGCAAATTCAATATAACCATCAGTGCCACTAGCAAGAGACAGTGGAGTATTTCAGGTGTATGTATGAGTAGTGTAGTTATGTACATATTAAAAAAGCACATATATCTTCCTGAGTAATTCACTGTAAAAATGTATAAATACTATACAGCTATATACCCACAGACAAGCACACACAATCACAATGAAAAAAGGCTGTCAGGCCCTCCAGAATGTGAATTATAGTGACAACCACATGCAAACAGAACCTGTGAGTGTGAATCCATTCTGATGTCATTGTCATACCCATTCAGGGAGTCCAGAGCTCACCAACATCAAGGCAGAGCTCTCCAGTGCCTCAACGAACTTTGAAAGAGAGCTTTGCTGAAATAAACTAGACAGCAAAACTTATGGTAGTTGACTGGTTTTACAAAAGTCAGCGTGATCAGCAATATTTTTATCATGGGTTATGTGGAATTCTACCTTGAATGTTCAGTTTGTGTACTCCAAAGAGTCTAATCGCTGTTTCAATATAAAAGCAATCTACACAAAAAGAATACAAAGTTGTTTTTTTTTGCTGGGGCAAATCTGGAAAGGTCCTGCTCATGTGGGAGATTTGCTCACTTATTAAGTGATGATTTTGGTTAAATCTTTTAGCTATAAATCATTCAGACCCACTAAACTGTTCCTCTCTACATGCACCCTGCCATCCTTAATTTTGAAAGCAATTGTTGTTCCGTCGCACTGTGCATGAGGGTAGGAGTAGAAGTTTAAGACAACAACTGATCCAAAGCCACATCACAAAGAGTAGAGACAGAAAACAAAAAGGGTTTGGGGACTGGTGAGAAAAATGCTCAAAAGGATTGATGCAACACTGCCTTCTTTCTCTGTGCTGCTACCAGAAGTTTATTAGCAGCAGAGGTCTTACACAGATGAGCAAGGTTGGCATGGCTGTACACTGGAGATTTAAGAACTTATTTCACCACTGACCTCATTTCATACCATAGTTTAAATGAAATGTGAAGAACAATCTTCAGAAGACATTTTTGGATGGGGTGGAAAGTAATGGAAACTGCTCCCCTATTTCCACAGTGGCAGTTTGTAGCTGTGACCAGAGATTCATTTTCTTCATGTATTAAAGCAAAAGAAAAAGTTGAAAACCAAAATTAACCCTCCCCAAAACCCCACCATATTGATTTGCCCAGAAGGGACAGAAAAAATAGTGCCACATAAGAGAAATAAAATTCCTAGGGTATAAGTGATCCTTGGCTCGCCATCCTGCTTAAAAGAGGGGTAAGGATACAGTTTGAGAACTTTCTTGGCTGCTTTATAACATGTTGAATTTCTACTGAGGCAAGATCAGTTATCTCTGAACATGTATTTTCTCCTATTTAGATTATCTTCACAGAGATCTGACACAAGAGCTGTTGATGAAAAGAAGAATCTTCCTCTTCAGCTTGCAAATGAGGATACTGCTTTTACCTGAGGACTTTTCAATACTTTTTGTTGAGTCCAGGAGGGAAAACATAGTAGAGTTTCCAATTAAAATTTAAAAACAATCCCTAGGCATGAGTAACTTTGCATGTTACATCAATGAGCTCTTCATTACACGGATAGTTATTGTCTTTGTAAAGGGAACTCACCATGAACACAAACATGTAGGGAAAAAGAAAGATGAAGAGAGCAGCATTCTGACAGGGCACCAAGCACCAGCTGGATTAAAGGCACTTGTGCTATTTCCCACCCAGCTGAGGCTCTGAATGAAGGCAAAGAAATTCTATATTTGTAATATTAAGGTACATAAGGGAGCAAAATACCGACTATTGGACATATGCAATATTTCTTTAGATGCATCACATGCTCATGAAAAATACATGTGCCTACCAAGTGGCTCTGGACAATTACATAAACCAGGTGTAGGATATGTCCCTGCTGTGCAATTTCTAAGTCCTTTTTTTAAAAAAAAAACAACTTTATTTTTCTGTCACTGGGATTCATCATGTAAGCCTTGAAACAAACCACTTCATCTTCATGAATTCAAGTGGAACCAGACTGCACAAAATCAGCACTATTATTTTCTGTCAAACCATAAAATCATAGCAGTCCAATTGCCCTGCAGTTAGCAGAGATGGCATCTACTGGATCAGGGTGCAGAGTTGTAAGCACACTGTATCAGCATTTCTCATATCTTTTCCTTCTTCCACTAGAAAAATGATCAGCACTGTTCTGATAACTGGGCTGAAAAGCAATAGAATGCAGTGTGCAGAGAAAACATTAAACAAATCTGCAGCACAGAGCAAAGTCAGGATCCAGCTATGCTACAAACTGTGACAATTTCTCCTGTGACTATACTGGCACTAGTTTCAGGAATTCTGGATGATCAAGGCATTAGAGATAATTAAGAGATCAAATTTAAATTCTGTAGAATCATCCCTATGGTCATATATGAACACAAATACTGAATAGGGTAAACAACATGTACAGCTGGAACCCCATTGCCTGAGTATTAGACCTTCATTTTTTTCTGTTACCTTTTATTCTTCTTGAACATCCAGTTACAATGGGAGTTGCATATTACCAGTTTTACTACTTCATCTATAGAACCAGTCATTTTTCAGTGTCAGGAAAACTCTGAAACCTATTATGAGGAAGAAAAAAATCTTAATATTTAGGGTGAGTACAGTGTACAGCTTCAGAAGTTAAGAGACTATTTACATGAGGATTTTAACTTACTGGATTTGAAGGTAATGGCACCAGCTGTAAAACTCATATGAAATGCTCTTTGTAAATTACAAAATGGTTTGATGAATTGCTATTTTCATAACAATAATAAATTTGTAGGGAAATCAACAACAATGAAGCTTAGGTGCCATGCATTTATCTTCATCCCACTCCTATTTTCAATATTTTTTTTCCTTAAAAAAACTGGATAACTGGGTAACATTGGGCATTTTGTTAGACCTGGCAGTATTATACATTTTTTATCAGAAATTCCTCCGTCTACTTTCTGTCATTTAACTCAAATTACTCATGAGCCCTAATAACTTAGTATAATCAATTCCTTCTATAGACTCTTGCAGACATTCTGGATTTCTTCCACCGCTTGCTCATTATTTTGCAATGCACTTTTTGGTATTTGTAGATTAATCACAAACTGCAATTGGTGTGATCAGCTCCATTGGCAGGATTTCCCTGACTGACCTGCAGCAACTGACCAAAACCACGGAAATACTAAATGAGAAAAGGTTTCAGTTTTGCAACAGTTATAATTTTATGGTGTTCAGCCACAGGTTAATCGCAGCCAATTGCACAGAACTGCTGATGTAGCGACATTACATATTAATAGGGTTACTATTTTTAATGCCTCTCTGCAAGGTGCTGCAAAGACCTGGCTTGTTGGGGAGGCTGGGGCACAATCTATGCAAATTTGTGCTGACCTGGAGCACACTGCCCTGCCATATGAAAATGTTCCACTCAGAAAGCCACAGAAGAAATAAGAAAGAACTCATCACTTGGTTTCTGAATACATAGAACAGACACTTCTATCACCATCACCTCTACATGTGGAAGAGAACTTATTGCATAGTCAATCTGGTTCCAGTGAGGCTGCAGCACATAGACACATACAATCTACAAAGATTAAACCAGTAAGCTGGTGGCAGAACAAACAGAACAGAAATAGAGGGATTTTCAGTATTAAAAAATAAGGGTATTCATTTCAGACTGATAATGCCAAAGTGTGGCTCAAAAACAGTCTGAATGTAGCCTTCAAGGAGAACTTCAACATGAGCATGGGCAATGACAATCTCATAACTGAGCTGAACCAGTTCAGGTCTCCTTACTGAGCCAGATCAGTGTGACTCCACAGGAGCCCAGAGCTGTGTGCCCATCCCAATCTGTAAACTCACACTCTAAAGCACTCGAAGAGTGCCAGATAATGAACACACTGTCCAGGAGCATCTGTTGTAATCTACAAAGATCCTTAAGAGAAAAAAGAGTCCAGAAAGGCTGGACATTCTTCAAGAAAGAAATTTTTATGCCACAGGATCAGCCCATCCCCATGTGTCAAAAGACAAGCTGTCAGGGAAGATAAGCAGTGTGGCTGAACACCAAGATTTGACCAGAACTTTTGGAAAAAAAACTAAAAAAAAATATTTGAGATCTTTGCAAGAAGAGGCAGAAAACTCAGGAGGACTACACAGACTTCATGAGGTTATGCTGGGAAAAAAATTAGAAGGGCCAAAACCCAACTAGAATGTAATTTGGCTACTACCATATAAACTAACAAAAAGAAGTTTCTATAAATACGTAAACAACTAAAGAAGGGTTAAGGAGATTCTCCATCCTTTACTGGATATGGGGAGAAAACAAATTGACAAAAATAAGGAACTTAATGCTGCTTTTGCATTAATCTTAGTCATCAGATCAGGTGTCCTCAGGGACTCCTCAGAGCTTGCAGACAGGGACAGGGAGCAGAATGAAACGACCATAATCCAAGGGGAAATGGCCAGAAACCTGCCAGATACACACACAGCTGTGGGGCCAGACGAGATCCACCCAAAGGGTACTGAGGGGGCTGGTGGAAGAGCTCACTGAGCCATTTTCAATCATTTACCCCCTGTCCAGGCTCACAAGGGAGGTCTCAATTGATTGAAGGTTAGCAAATGTGATGGACGGCCTTCCAGAAGAAGGAGACTGCCAGAAACCACAGGCCTGTCAGCTTGGCACCAGATCCACTTGAGTGCCATCACACGGAACGGACAGAGTTGTACCTCGAGAACATGTAACTAAACAACTGACAGTGGATTTGTTCATTGCTATTAAATGCCTTATAATGGACAATATTAAAATAAAACATCTTCACTGCCAAAGTGAATACCTGATTATACCCACTTGTTCCCAATATTTTCTACTACTCTGAGATATACTCCTAAAAAAAAAAAAAACACCAAAAAAAAAGCAAAGTGCAAGATGGGATGTTCTCTGCCTGTCTTCGCATGGGTATGCCAATGTATATTTCCAAGTGAAAAAGCCAATTTAACATGATAAATTTAGATCCTAGTACTAAATCGAGTACATTTTTATTATTAATATTTAAATTTATGAGTATATGCAGTGTCAACATACCATGAAATGAAGGAATTACCAATTTCTGGCATGAATTACTTGATAAAAGGGTCTGTGTTAGATGCAGAGTTGTTGAATAAATCAACAATGCTACAGTGGTTAATTACAAAGTTACTTAAAGGAAGAAAACATGCAGTATTTTACAGTGTATTAAATTATAGCTGGTTCCTAGCATGGCTAACACAATATTAGTGAATATAAAACATTTCATAGAGGACTGAAGGAAACACTTTAATCTCCCTAAAACCATAGTTTAAGGCCAATTCTATATTGACCAGCAATCAAACTACAAAATATCCAAAGAGCAGTTAGTTTTCTCTCAGTACTTTCCATCAGTGGATTGCAACTGCAGTATAAAAGAGGACTCTATAATTATGCTTATTTTACTGATGAGGTGAAAGAGGCATGGGGAGAAGTAATGCAGCCAGTGATATCTGACAGACTAATTGCAGCCTGAGGGGTATCACTCTGCCCCACTAATCTCAGGCAACTCTAATGGCCACTCTCACAGCAATTTTGACATAATTTTCCATATCTCTCCTTTTTTGAGGCTTTTTTTCCAAGTGTAATCTAAAGACACTGTATCGGACACATTAACTTTTAATGACAGCCACAGGCAGCTGCAATTTCCCTCAGTAAAATAAATAATTAATTAGTAAAACACAGTATGCAATATATGTCCAAAATTACTTAGTCCTACTGCTAATTGCAGCAATTAGCTAAAGCTCCATAGCCTGCACAGTGTTTTGCAGAGCTCCAAAAAAAAACCATGGGCTGAATAATTTATATTCCAAATTACACAAACAGATAGACAATATTAATTTTCTAGATTAGCAACCAGTAAGGTCACTTCTGATAGCCCCATAATAATACCTAGAAGTAGAATTATGCAGCTGATAATGATGCCTCAGAGGCTGACCCTGGAACAGAGACTAGACAGAGCAAAAGGATAAAGTAGGTATTTATGAGAAGGCCTCAATGGATACACCCTGAGCGGTGCAAGAGCCCAGCTGGGCTACTACACCCAGGTTGAATCCCAAAATGGTCACAAAATGGACGACCAGTCATGAGGTCTCACACTTTTGTTCTGGTCCATTTGCATATTGAGTTAATTGTCCAGTTACAGCTTCAGTTATAGCTTTCTCTCTTCAATTCACCATTGCTTTTGTTCTTGGGCCTGAAAGTTGTCCTTGGTCCCAAGTTGGAGAAGGAATTATTTTATCTACCTACTCTGTGAAGAGACCTTAGTGGCACTTAATATGAAACTCAGAACTACAAACTAAAACAGCACAGAATCTGAAAAGTATAAAACCTAAACCTTAAGGCATCAATGAACTATATATTTCATAAAGAACACATGGAAAATATGACCTTATTTCTACAAGCATAAAGATTTTATTATAGCACTCAGTAAAATTAATCAACAAGCTCAACAACTAAAGTTTGAACAAAACCCCATCATCACTGACTAAATGGATTCCTTCCCAATACAACTGTCTTTTTCTATTATGTTTATTTCAGCATAAAGACCTCTTTCTAGGCACGAAGCCAAAGCCATCTAAGTTTTGCCCATATGTCTCTGCCTGAAATGTTAGACCGAAGATTTTAGAAAAGGCAAAGCCCTTAAACGTCCCCTCGATTAGCCAGACTCCACCACTGCCTAAGCCAGCTGTAACTCAAGCCATAAAGAGGTCAATGGATGGAATGTTTCATTCTCATCTGGAAGAGTACAGCAAAGCCAACAGATTGCCTGGTTAAGAGACGTTATATATCCATTATTGCTGATAGGAATGAGTGAGAAAGGAGCTACAGTCTAGTCTTCAGAGGCTCACTGGCTAAAAACAATCCATCACTGGCCAGAAACGATATAAACTTACAAAGTATAAAACATCAACTGTTCTATACTTTTTCCCCAGAATGGAGGGGAAAAAAAATGACAGATTACTTGAATGAGCAGAGAGGCCTGTCTCAAGTCAGGAGGTAAAGGATCAATTTCTCTAAGAGTGGACAGAGCTTCCAATTTTGTCCATCCAAACCCTGTTTTCTTGTCTGCTCTTTCAAATGAGAGGACTTATTACTGACAAAAGGGTCAGTACTATAAAGACTTTGAGAAAGAAAAACAAACAAACACCCAAACAGTCAAAATAAACATCCAAGAGCTGTAGAGAAAATAGAGACCAAGAAATCAGGGACAGGCTGCAAAACCAGCTTGCATTGTCTGCTCTGTTCAAGTGGCTTTTATCAAGCTGCCCATGCTGGGTAATATGGATAATATTCTGGAAGTATTTTTTCATGAAATTATGCATCCCACAGGTCTTGGTTACACAATTTATCACAGATTTGTCTGTCAGAAATAGAACATCCATGAGAAAAAGCTGCAGAAAAGATTGACAGAGATCTTCAGGAGCACTCGGAAAATCATCAAGTTTCCTCAATGCCAGGGCCCTCCAGACTGCCCAGCTTTGTTCAGTGAGGGTTCCCAAAACATGGGGGAACAATCTGCTTTATGAGCCTTGCATGGCCATACCCATAAAGAATTATTAGCAGACATTTTCAAGCTTTTTCACTGCAAGTGGAATGGTAATTAATTTTCTTAATTGAACGATCATTCATTAGCCTTTTACTAAATAACATTCTCAATCTTGAAAGTTACTGCCATGTCTTCTATTTCCCTTTTCAAGATAAGACTAATAACAAGCCTGTAAGTCTGCAGCACAGTGCAGCATACGTTGTATGCAGTTTTTCCATTTAGATTCTTCAATTACAAGCAACTGCAACAAAAAAAAGCATATTTTACTAGCTAGTATTACATTTTGGCAGATTATAATTAAATTATTCCTTAGAAGCAGTGCTCACTGCTTAAGAAGAAGGATTACATTGAATAACAAGCCTAATATTTTAACTCAATTAGTATGCTATTTTTCAATAAGGAGGTATACACTACTGTAATTCCTACTTCCATGGGTAATATCAGCTATAAAACAGAAATACTGCAGGTTTTTTTCTGGTAACCCATGTAATTTTCCCCATGAACTTTGTGCACTTCGTATATTTCTGAAGTGGATGAAAACATGTGACATATTTTATTATAAATATATAATCTTATTTTACAGTCTTGCAAGCTTAGAATATTTCAATCCTATAAAAGACTGCAAGAGTCTATGTTTGACTACATCTAAAAATGCCTGCCTGAGCACTCTATGGTAAGGAAAGAATTTTTCTTTTGTGTCTTTTGTTCTGCACTTTTCTGAGTTTGGTTTATAATATTGCTTGGGGCAGAAGTGTTTTTTGGATGAAAAAATTACATCTAGTTGCAATGGAAATAAGGGATTGGATCTTCTCCATTGAAACTGTTTGCCAAATATGCTCAGATGACTTATTTATCAGATTCTTCAATACAGTATTTCAATTTTATGGGATTATATTTTCCTGTAATCTTTCACTAATAATTTAAAAGTGACATATGTATAAATGTGTGAATTTCTGAAGGCAATCAAGTTGTGTCATTTCAATTTACATTTCTAGTATATTTCAAGGTCATGTCCCTGGGTTGTTCAAAATAGGTAGTCAGGTTCTTTCAAGGTAAATTACAGCACATATGGACATCCAAATGTAGGATTAGGAAAAGGTCATTTTGAACTCATAGGGCAAGACAAAAAGAAAACTACACAGACTGTGTCACTCCCCCAAAAGCCAGTTGGGGAGATGAAAATGATGCAATACAAAGGAACAAATAAATAAAAGACTGAATGATTAACACAAAAAAATAAGATCAATGAGTTACATAAGGGGGCATTAGTAAATGGATATGAAATTCCAGAGAGACACATGACACATCTTATGTTCCTTTTGTGGAGATCACCTGGTGAATGTTTTTGAAGATGAAGTGCTGAAAGGTACAATATATTTCCAAACAGAAAATAACAGCAGATTCCTACACAAGTTTAATGGAACTCTGAAACTTGAAGTTAAAATTCTTACACTTAGCAAAGAAAGATCTTGCCTCAGCATTATAGAATTATTCACATTAGAAGCAACAGAGAATGCTGCCAATATTACTGCCTGAATGTTAGAACTGCCATGTCATATAATATAATAGTTCTTATTTATTTCTAGATAAAATGAAATTATCAATCCTTTAAATTCACTATATTCTTACATTATATAAAAAGCAACTAATGGGAAATTAATGATTTCAGTTCTGGATTCAGTAACCCAGAAGTGCATTAACTGATCCATATAGCACAAATCAAGCTTCGAGTGAACTGAAGCAAACTGGAAACCCTGGGGCTTGCCAATGAGCAAAAACCATGCTGTTTAGGAAGATTAATTGCAAAACTACCATGGCCAAACCTTTGACAAACCTTTTCAGATAGGACAACAATCGGGTTAATTTAGATACAGATGACCAAGAAGTGAGCAGTAAAAAACCCCAATTTATGTCTTTATGATATGCCCTATTTATTATATAGGAGAAATTCTGTTTCCATTTTGAGGAAAAAAGTTACAATTATTTAGTCATATATAGGAATGGTTATACAGAGATGGTGTGGAAACCCCATTATACCAAAAAGATCAAGTGGACAAAAATCTGAGCATCCTCTTCTGAGTCAATCTTGCTTTGAGTAGAGAAGGTTGACCTTCAGAGAGTCCTCTGAACATAAATTATTCTTTATTTCTATGAACTATATAGATGAAAGAAAACAAGCAAAACTTTCTTGTAGATCAAAAAGAAAACAAAAACTGCAATTGGTAACAACAAGGATGTGTACCTGAGTGAAGGCCCTAAGTGAAGGATCCACAGCTGGAAAGTATCCAAAAAATAAACCCAATTGATTTTATTTCTCTAAAATTATAAAGACAAACAAAAGACAAGAAAATATTCAAAGTAACACCAGGAGTCCACAGGGGAAGCAGGAGAATATAGCACACCAGGAAAATTCAGGACGCTTGAAATTGTTGGGAACAGCCCAACGCATCACCTACAAAATCTGATTTCAGTCATCATTTACAAACTCAAGCTGGCAACCTTTTAGTACTGTTACATAAGAGACTTCTTTTTTTCCTCTGCATCTTTCTAAAGGAACTGCACGCAACTTCAACAATGTATAACAACTGTAGTTAAAAACCTGAAAAGCTCTAAAATACTGAAAGAAAACACCACAATGTATTTTGACCTGAAGCAGTTGGCCTCCCCTGTCCCCTCCTTAGTAAAAATTCAAAAAAAGCCTTACACTCTGGACACCAAGATGGCAAGATCATGTAAATTCTGCTAAAGTATAAACTTTCTGACCTCCACCATGTTGAGGATCAATTTCACGTATCCAAGACATATTAAAAGACATCAAGTCCATAAACTTTACTGACCCTTCTCTGCTGCTTAGCTCATGAATGCTGAAATACATTAATCTAACAATAAGTGGGTGATTACCTCTTGAAGAACCCTCTTCATTTTCAGCAGCAGTGTCTTCACAGCTGTGCAGTCTTGGAGCATCAGCCTGAAGGGCAGAGACTCAATGCCTCCACCCTCCTCCAGGGCAGTGAAAGGCCACTCCAGGGATGGGCTGCCCGCCAGCTGGCTCACACGGGGGTGCCTGGCTTCTCCTGCCTCCACCTCCTTCGACAGCTTCAGGGACAGATTCCTTGGGAGAGAGAACAGACAGGTCAACACCAAAACAGAAAACAGAACTAATCATTGGGGGGTGGCTACTCATCTGAGCTTAAAGACACTTATACATTTGCTTTTAGAGCCTGCTTTTAGAGCATGAACGGCCTTTATAACATACATGTTATAAATGTAACATTAGCAATCAAACACACATTTAAAAAAGAACCATATTCTACAGAAATTAAAACCATGTTCTAGCTCACACCCTACAAAAGAAAGCCATTTTCTTAAAATAAAATATCCTCTGAGCAGAACTTCTACAGGTCTATTTTATTTCAGTTGAGCTTTGCAAAAAAATAAATCTGTCATGCACTTTCAGAAGTTAAATCAAATCACAATTGTCCATGCACTTTGACTTAGAACTCAGAAAGAAAACTGAAAAGAAAAAATACTCCCTTCTGGGCTGGCCCACTGACATAAGATGAACCTACTAGTGTATAAAAGGGAATATGGAATTTAAGTAATCTGTGCTCACTCTTAGGCTTAGTTACTACAAAAGCTATATAAGCAGAACACAAAAAACAACAGTGGATTGATAATCCATTAAAGACACAGAAAGATTCAGATGGACTTTAAAGGTAATGAAAGACCATAATTTTGTTGCATACGCACCATCTTCCTTTTATATTAGAACAAGTTATCTAACCGGTTTTCCCATGATGAAGAAAGCCACAATAAATTAACTCAGTATAATTAATGATGCTAGCATAAGCAGTAAAGGAAATCACAATTATTATTCATTACAATATTGTTCCAATTTTCTGTTCCATTTGAATTTTTATGCAACACAAAAACTGATTCTGCCATAGTTTGGAAGGACAAAGTATTTTCCCACGTAACATTTTCCCTTAGCTTTGGTTTCATAGGATCCACAGACAAAACCAGATGAAAGTGATTTCTTAAGACAAAGAATTCCCACTGCCATACTAAAAACTAGAAATTAGGATACTCTAACTTTTATGGATGGTTCACTTTTATATTTTGAAAGCTATGCAATATGTGGTAAATAAAACACGTTACATCAAGCAATGTACCACAGAGATCACACACGGACAGATACTCATGATGACCAATGGAACTAAAACTTCAGGCTCTTCAAGACTCACAAATCAGTCTGTTCCAATTTTAAAATGCATTGAAATATCTTTGAGTAGAGAATATTTTGCATCCTTTAAAATAAAAATACGAAGTGGATGGTAAAGTTGCTTTTGATTGAAGGATATTAAACCACTGCTGTTTTATAGCCTTTAAACAAGATCCAGGTATAAATCAAGCAAGAAAAAAAAACAATTTATGAAAGTGAACTATCATAACAGAGGCCACTTTTAAAGGTTTATGAAAGAAGCCATATTCAAACTATTGAAATCTACACTCGCATAAGATTTATGTATCCAGAAAAGCACATTATTTAAATTAAGATGAAACAACAAGGTTCTCTTTTTCTCCACCCAGCACCTGCTAGACTAGAAGAGGGATTATTCCGTAGAATATTCTGCACATTCACTTCAGAAATCTCACTGAAGTTTCATCTTCCTCACACTCCTCTACAGGCATTCTATGAGGGTCCCACCCTGGCCCCCAATTTAGGATGTACTGTGTCCCATAAGGAGTCTTGTACTGCCCATTACCAGGGAGAAGAACCTGCTATCACCTGCCATGCTCTGCTCCCCAGTGACAAGGAAATAAGCAGTATTTTTGGAAAACTATCCTCCTCTCTGCAAGAGATACAGTGTTTATGCACAAGCTATAGAGGTACTGGAAATATAGCAATTCTGAATTTCATATAAAGAAAATATTTTCAGTTGCTTCAGTGGGCTTTACATTGATATCACACTGCTCAACACACAAAATTATCATCTTTTCAAACACAGAATCTGGTACTAAAGTATGAAAAGCATCGTAATAATATATTACCACTCACAGTCTTAAGAGTTTAAAATTTGACTCAACTGCTACTTGAAAATGGTGAGTCAGAGTTAGATGTTCTACAGAGAGAATTTAGATTATACAGTCCTTCCTGTTAGTTCAGAGGTACCTTAACTGATCTGTAACAGGAAAACTCTGCACAACAGAGCTTTGCTCTGCTCTGTCTCTGATTCAACTCATTTTACTTGCTGCAGCAAAAAAGGTCATTTAAAATTCATTCCAGAAATGGTATTTCATCAAGTTCATCAATAACATCTAGGTGGTCTGTTAGACTATTATTATGGTAATCCACTGCAATTCATCTCAAAGCAGCAGTAGAGATTTAGAAAGGAAAAAAAAAAAACAAAAAACCAACAACAAAAACAACGCTCTTCTACCTAAATAAGAAGATTCACTTTATTTGTAAAACATCCAACCTCTGAGGTTGAGTAGGGGCTGGTTCCTTGGCTGGTAGTGCAGGAGCTCCTTACAAGAAGGCCAGACTCCTCCACCTTCCTAACATGCACTCATTGTAATAAAAACATTTCACAGGCAAATATTATCTGTGACAAACTTCTTAAGCCCTTGGAAAAAAGTCTCAAAAGAGTTATTTTAATGACCAAAAGCAATGCATTTCCTTTAAGTGACAACATTAGCTACACGAAATTATCAACATACAATATTTCAGAAAGGCAATTTGGCCACTTTTAAATACATGGCTACGGCCTGAGCTCTAAATTCACCTGCCATATGCTCAGGCTGGGTTCCTTCTTGAATAAAACCATACCTGAAAATGTCCTGAGCACTGGAAGCGAGTTACAAAATGCTTCTGAAATGGCTTAACCCAATCCCATTCCCACTCTTTGCAATGATTCCCTGGCATGGTTTGGCAGTCACTACTGGACCACTCTATTCAGGAGGATGCCAGTGGTGCAGATGTGCACTGAAGGACCATCCCCAGAGATGTCACCTCAAATCCCTGACCGTGGCAACGGAGCCGTGAACGAGAACGGAGAAAAGGACACAGTGTGAGTACAATTACTGCCATCATGAGGTCAGAAGCTCCACAAAAATGTGGTTACAAGTCTGTAAATATTAAATTGGGTGAAAATTTGTGCATCTCAAAGGTACTTCCAGCCTTTTGGCTTGTTTCTTATGTATCTGGACATATCCACTGAGCACCACAAATCTATTTCCTCCATTCTAATTGATACAAAGAATCAGAATCTGCAATATCCACAGTCAGTACAATGGTAGTGCCATTAAGGTAGATTTCTACTTCAAAAGCAGTCTTTACTGAAATAGTATGCTAGCATTAAAATAATCAATCAGTGGCTTTCAGCATTTCATAGCCTCCATCATTTCAATGCAGCCACACGTTAACTGAGCAAGAGACAGTTGTGCAGCTACTTTTCCCTAGGAAGGTAGAAGAAAGCAAATTTTCTTATACTAAAGAATTATTGAAGGATTTTATTTAAAAAAAAATAGGAAGAAAGGGAGAAAAAAGGGAAAAGAGAGAAAAGAAAAAAAGGAAAGAAAAAAGAAAAAAAGAAAAAAAGGACCCAAAGACATGGATTTGCAGCTTGAGCTTGTTTAAGTTATTCTTCCCTTCTTACTGATCCTCAGATCAATGATTTGAAGAGCTTATGGTAATTTGAACTTCACTTACATAAAGATCCCCAGATTATGTGGACTTTAATCTTCTTAGTTTTCTTCAGCAGTGCTCAAGATGTTGCTAAAGCAGAATTAGCCTAAACTAATACAATTGGTTCCCCTGAGCCTGCTTCTCTTGATATCAGCTTAACAGAGGAGAACCCATGTAACACTGCTGGCATCAGGAAGGCTCTCACAGCAGAGCAAAAGTTCCCAGACTCTGAGAAGAGCTAAACACACCTTCTTTCTCCCCTGAGGGCTAATCTGCTAAAGCAGTGTCTTAGAAAAACCCTTAAATGCCTAATTTTCAGTGTTTAAGTGTGCAGCTGTGTGTGTATATATTCATAAATAAAGACACCACGTATATATACACATACATTTTTATAACTGTGTATATGTAAATATATATGTATAGTTGTAGAAGTCATACGTATATATCAACACATAAAAAATTTGGTCTTTGTAAATTTTTCAGAAAAAGAAGTACTTCATATTTGTCCATAGCTTGGCCCATCCTTTTACATTAGAAGAAAAATGTTTTTAGTTTCATACAGACATTATGTCCTGAAGTCCTATTTCATATTAATCTAGAAAGCTTTCAATCCATATTCCTTTCTCCCATCCAGAATTTTCTTTTTCCTCACTAACAGTAAATAGGTTTTCCTCCTTCAGAAAATGAGCTAATTACTATTTTGATAAAGACCCCTCAGATGGACCATATGAGACATGCAAGAGCAACTGCTTCTGATTTATAGAGGAAAAGCTGCCTACTTCAAATACTTCCAAAATTCAGCACTATATGGCTCTCCTGAAATGAAGTATATTACCTGTGAAACCCTACTATCCTCCCATACTGAATCTTAATCCCTGAGTGATATCCTACTTATCTCATCTAGTAGAGACATGTTCTATCCCTGTTTACAAGTGAAATACAGGGGCATATTTTGGGGAAAAAAAGGCCCCTCACCATATTCAGCAGAATTACTTAAAAAACGTCCTGAATATTATAAAGAACATGTAAAATAATGCCCTGCTAGGTGCCTAAATGTTCTCAAGATCTAGTTAAAAAGATTAAAAAATTGGCAAAGTCCTCACTCAGTTCTGAAAACACAGGCTTTGCAATACCAAGATAAAAAGCTAACCAGAACTTAAAAACTTGGCTAATTAGCCATATTAGCATTCTTTGGCATCAAAATTTCTACTTCCCTGTGTCTCACACAACTTCTTAACTCTGCTTCTGTTTTAACACAGACTGCTTCAGAGGTTGTTGGGGTAAGATCTCAGAATCTTGTACATCAGTGTGTCATAAAGTTCATACTGTCTGACATTTTACAGCTTTTAGAGCTGTGTACCCCTTATTGATGCTATGATTTTTCAAGGTCAGCCTTTTACAGAAATTATGTCCAGTATCTGTCACTACCACACTCTCCACACACACACAAGAGGGCACACAAACTCTAATGGTCAGCGCTGCTCTGAGCTAAGAGACTGCCAGCCTTTCTCATTAAAGCTGCTTTTCTCTCAAAGGTTTATATCAGAGTCCTAAAGACATCTTTTGGGCTAGAACACAGTGATCAAGAAATACAGAAAAAAATTTAAAAAAAAAATAAAAAAATAAAATGCCTCCATGTTTCAGCTGCTGGTAAAGGACAGCCGTTAAGGGCCAGCCAAGCATTTCTTTCCTTTCTCTAAACTCCACAGGAGTTAAGAGCTCTGTTTATATCCCCTGATCTAGCACATAACACTTCAAACTTCAGCAATTTTCTTCCTCCTGGAACTTATCAGGAAAACTGAAATGTGATAAAATAAGATAATGTAATGAATAATCAGATAATGTTCAAACAATAGCTACTTGGAGAAGACCAGTGGGGCTTTTTCACTTTCAAACATTAACAGTGCAGTAGTAAGTAAAGCTTTAAAGACAAACCAGCAAAAGTAAATAAGGCTGGCTTGGCACTGAGACTTTGGTAGCTTCAGTCTTTTTAAATTCCCCACCACACACACCCTCCCCAGAAAAACCAGACAGCAAAAGACCATTCTTGAAATCATTTTAAAACTATAATTAACACTATGTCTCTGCTCAGGATATTTAAAAAAACCCAAAATTTTCCCTGTTCCTGTCCATGGCAAGGGAGCTAGAACTAGATGATGTTTAATCTCCTTTCCAACCTTGTGCTTCTTTTATTTGGACAGAGGATATGTCTCCCTGCAGATATTGCAGTGTTTGTAAAAACTACACACTTCTGACTGGTTGCTGCCTCAGTACAGACTAAAGCTGGAGACACTTGGTGCTCTCTCCGAACCTCACTCCACAGAACAGATCAATTCAGCTGACCTGGGACTAGAACCACAACATTTTGATCTTACCTATTAATGGCAGGCACTGGAATGTTTCCAGAAAACTTGATACTACCGGGGGAAATGGGAAAAAATGAGGAGGAAATCCATTTTGTGACTGTCACCTTCTAGATCAGAACATTTCTCTCCACCTTTGCTATAAATGCTTCAGAGTCATTCCTTTAGAAAATGTGCAGATGCAACATAAAACCTTCAAGCTTTTATAGGTTATAAGAAAACCCTGTAAAATCACAATGGAGATAAGATTCGATGACTGCCTTGCAAGAAGCACAAGTAGTACACTCCTTTCATTCAGCTACCAAATTAAATTTCATTACTTAAAAACGAATTGTCAAACACTTCCTACCACAGGTAGTATTTTTTGCTATCAAAACTATGAAATCCTGATCAAAATTACGTGTATTTTAAATGACAGAAGAAAAAAAGAGGCAAATATTTTTGGGCTCAATAAGGTACTGAACTGTTAGTACAGGTTTGAGTGGGAAGATAGGTATGCTAACAGGAAAGATTAAACCCACTAAAAGACAAAAGGACAGCAGGAATATTTGCTTATTGCTAAGTAGAATTCACAGACATGGGTAAGACAGACAAAGATGGGACTTACAATGAGACCAGCAAAATTAAGTGGAAAAATCATATACTTTAAAAGGAGACAAGCATTCACTTCAAGACCTGACTGAATTGGTTTTTAAAAATCTGGGAAGCACCTAATCATAATTATTAATGCTGAACCAAAGATATTATCTTTTGATGAGCTATTAAGAATTAAGAACTCTTCTGTGGAGCAAGCAAGCAATTCATTATACCTTGTGTTGGCCAAGAGGTTCATCTGAGATGCACAACAGCTAAAAAGGTCCCATTAATATTTACTAAAATACCTTCACCATTCTGCTGACTTTCTCTACATCCCAAACCCTGTCTGTCCTTCCCTTCATCAGGTGACTAAGGGAACTCTTCCTGGATTAGGTTCAATTACAGAAATATCTAGGTTTCTGACCATGCCAGGGCTTAAAACCAGATGCAGACATTTAAATAATCATCCTATAGATTATCATGCTACAGCTACACACATTTCTCCATCAGCAAAAATGCACATGCCTACAGAATTAGATGACAGAGACTCTGAGAAAGAAGAACAAAATGTCAGAGGAGCTGAGCAATTAGGGGATTCCCTATACAACAATTAGGTAGTTAAAACTGCGTGGGTGTTCAGGAAATTCCAAAATTTCTAAAATTAAGCACTAACTCTACATTTTCATATAGTGAAATATAATGTCAGTAATAGAACATTATCTTCAAAATACTAATTACAAACACAGCTTTTTTTCTGAGTGATGACACCTTACAGTACTCTTCAATGTGATCAACACAATGGACTTTTAATTTGGTGAAAATGTATGATTAAACCAATGTATCCCTTCTCCCTGCCCTCTAGCAGTTTTAGAACAAGGAGCAGAAAACAGTTGCATCTAAATTCAGAGGGTATCATCCACCTATGGCATATAACAAACTTAATAAATATGCCAGGAGAAAACTGCCACTTTAAACTTCATCCTTTTTCATTATCACATACAACAGTTGGAACCTAACATTAACATTAAAACAGCTTTTATGTTAAATCCTTTTTTATGACCAATAAATGGAAGTATTTAATGGATTCAGGAACGTATTTTATGAAGAAAACCACACCATGTATGTAACTACATATCCATTCTTGAAGCTATCAATCTACAAGCATTTTTTTCAAGGTATATTGTGTTCCTTTTAAAAGATTTTGGGAAACCTTATAGAAGTGTGATCCACACAAAAGCAACAAAACAACACAAGAATTCCAGTGCTGGTTTATTGCTTCAATGAAAACAGCTCACACTCCATCATCTTGAAATAAAAGAGTATGAGAGCTTCATAAGCACAAAGATTTTTCAAGGACCACTCACCTTCCAAAGGCTCAAAATCTCTCCTCCTCCCCTGAACACTGCACAGCTCCAGACACCAACTCACAAGAACTACCCCTAGTACAAGCAGAGGCCAATCTCTTAAGAAAAATTCCCAGATATACACAGAAATTAAAACCTGTAAGTTTTGGGCCTTTAGTGTTGTTTCCTTGGGAGTGTCCTCTTAAACAACCAGAGGGCTCAAATTAGCTCAGAATGGCTTCACTTACAAGGCAGGTGTTTGCAATGTCTGCACTTGGAACCTAATTAGTGGAATTAAGGCTCTGCAACAGCACATGTGCAATTTTTTAAACAAAGGCATTAGAGAACAAACAAAAAGAAAGCAAGAAACTAATTAATGTGTAAATTAACCTAATTGCTTTGCTCTCACATGACATTATCAGTCACTAAGTGCCACAGCAGCAATGTGTTATGTTATCATATGGTGAAATTAGCCCACCTACAGGAGATTTCTTTGACTTTGCCAGTATGGTCTTCAGTGTATTTATTCAGGATTGTAAATAACTCATTAAAAATAATCAGAATATTTAATTTCATTTAACTACAGCACTGCAGTAGTGCTTCCATACTGTTCCTTTACAGAACTAAACATTTCTTCTCTCCCCCATAATGTGGCCTGCTGTGGAAAAGGAAATTTAATGAATTGTCAGACTGAGGCCAGAGACAGATGACAATGGATTTCAGTTTGGTTGACTATGAAGGACCCAAGCCCAGAACTCTGAATCATACTGAAATACCTCTCAATATTTATTTGTACAGCACCACAGAGGAGGAAATAAGCATGTTAGAACTTCAGCTCTTCATGCTTAATTTTTTTTTT
>VZTB01013039.1:30595-135790 GCA_013397245.1 Thryothorus ludovicianus | reverse complement strand
TTTTTTTTTTTTGTGATGTAACTTTGCTGGACAGTTAAGTGCCTACAAACTATGTCCCATCAGAAGCTTCATTGTCTCTGCAATGCCTCCTGTCACCCTTCACCCTGAGGGCATCAGGTCTACTGCCTGGTAACACTGGGTTTTGAGACTGCCATTTTAAAATTCAATGTTTATTTCAGCTGTTTACTCTCTAGTTGCTACCCTCTCTAGTTTGGGGACTCTGCTTGAATTACCTGAATATTTGGGGTTACTGCAGCAGCTTGTAGTTTACAGAGCCAGTTTGCAGTTTATGGTTGAGAATGATATGAAGAACAATATTGTGCAAAACTACACAAGTTTAGAGAAGCTGCATCTCACTGAAAACACACAGCCTGCGATTTGAGTTTGATGTCTGAATCCTTTCACACAGCATTTTCAAATTTTAAGCAGTAATGACAGTTATATTTGGGACACAATTTCTCTTTATTTAACATTACTGTGATAACTTGTGCCATTAATGTATTAAAGCTTGCAACAAATATGATAATGAGAAAAACACACTTGTAAAAGTTGCTGTAAGGAAGTTATTAAAAATTTAGTATCATTATTAATTTATAATAGAATCTGAAAGATTTCTTCTCTGAAACACTAAATGTACATTACATAATAGTATAACTAATACTTTTATCTACTGATTTTGCAAACTGTTTGTCAGGAGAGCAGCCCTAATAATTGTTGGAGCATAGGTTAAAGCTTGCTGTCCCGTAGCTCCATCCAGACTGAGATTAAAACTGGACTTACCAACTCATTTATTTTCACGGCACCTCGCAGTATCACCCCAGCTTTTGCAACAAATTCCATTTTTAAAAAATAAAATGCACAAAATGTCAATTTCTGGCCCACACTCTTGCCAGATACAGTGTGACATTTTGATGTAAGCTCACCCTATAAATTTTGGCCGCAGAGGATAAAGCACTCAAAAGACACACCTGTGCACATACAGACATTGTACAATCTTTGAGGTTGAAGAGTGCTTCACTTATGAGCCAGAACCTTTTGTGGCAAGGACATTCTCCTGCCTTTGCTTCCAGGGACCAGAGATCCATCAGCCACTTGGACTGGCATGCATTGTACTGGCCAGGCTTGTTTCCTATATGTGACACAGCAAACCTCAGGAACATCCTAGGATGTGAGTGTATTAATAGGGAATACATTGTAAAACTTCATGCTGGGCACAGACAGACAAGAAGAGAAGATCCACAACTCCATGGTCAAGTGGTAATGAAAGGACGAACAAGAAATTGGCCTGCAATTACCTGAATGTTGTGGTTTTCTCTTTTATTTGAGTCACTTCTTCTGCAGAATTTTTTTGGGTCTTTTTTTTGTTGTTGGTCTTTTTTTTTTTATTTTTTGGGTTTATTTGATTTGAGTTTTTTTTTAGAAAAGTAAACACAAACTTCAAACACCCAATGAAATATTTTGAGGAAAACAGTCGAATCATAGATTAACTTAGGCTGCAAGGAACCATTAGAAGTCATCTACTCCCTGCAATGTGCAGGAACATCCATCCTCAACTAGATCAGGTTGCTCAGAGCCCCACCCAGCCTGATCTTGAATGTTTCCATTCAAGGGATGGGACATCCACCACCTCTCTGGGCAACTCACCCCCCTTATTCTGAAACATTTCTTCCTTCTGTCTAACATTATACCTTGTCCTATCACAAGAGATCCAGCTAAAAAGTCTGCCTCACTTTTCTTACAGGAACTCTTGACATTACAAAAAATAGATAAACCAGTAGCCTTCACATAAATACACAGTGTTTAGGCCCCAAAAATCCAAATGTCATGTCTTTTAGTCTACATCAAGCCACATATGAAAATTTTTACCACCTAACCTGAAGTTCTTCTTACAGGTTATAACAGCAAGTTGATGTAAAGTGTGATCAAGTTTTCAGACAGGAAAGAGGGCACTGAAGTCCTACAGAATGCAGAATGCATATTTTCAGTCACTTCTTTGTGTGGACAGGAATTATTCATATTCCTCTGAGGCAATATTGAAGAGTAGGGATATCTGTCCTAGAAATATTTTATTTCATCTCACTCAGTTGGTCCTCTAGTGCAGCTGCAGCCTGTGCACCTGCATCTCCCACCCTCAGCATCTGGCAGCATCCTCTCAAAACTGCAAGGGAGCCGTTTCCACAAAGGAAGGAGATTCTCTCCTTACCCCCAAAAAGCCACCAGCTTTGCCCTGAGCAGCATAATAAACTGACGNAAAAGCCACCAGCTTTGCCCTGAGAGGTTCCAGGCAGGCAGCATAATAAACAGACATAATTAAACACAGCCAACCCGGGTGATTGACCATCAGTAGTATGAGGGCTTCAACACAACTCCAAGTATAACCCATAAACTTTTCCCCATCCCAACAAAACTACTGTCCATCTTTTTGCTGAAATACATTTTCAGCTTGGCCAGGGTCAATGGCAAAACACGAACTTTGCCAGCAAAAACTGGCAGCAGAGAATTAAATAAATAAGTTTTCCCTTAGAGACATTTCTATTAGTTCTAGAAGCAGCATTTTGAAATTTCAGTATCATTTTTCAGATTAAATGAACCCTGATGGGCTGAAGCTGGCATTTCTTCTACACAACATCATTTATCAAGTTTTTTTGTTTCATTTTCAAGAACAAACACTATGTTTCTAAAAAGACAAAGAAACAGAAATGCCTAGATCAGAGCACAGATTAAGCAAAAATCTCTTCTAAATCACCTTCTAAGTCCTGTAATATTACTAATTACTTTTAGAAAACAGAAAATACAATAAAAAATAATTAAGCTAATACAGACTGTTCTCTCCTGAATAAAGGCTTTCACAAGAATGACTAAGAGATGAGCGAAGCAAGTCATTTAAATGCAGGTAAAATCCATAAGGCAGATGACTAACACTTTTATCCATGTGCCAGAAAACAGAGACAAAATCATCCAAGCCTACTAGACCTCTGATTGGACTTTGTAAAACTCTCAGTGAAAGGTAAGAGATCTTTGCTCTCCCTCCTCAGGATAAGCCAGTAGATTTTTAGACATGCAAAATTTCCATGGTACAAGCCATGTTCTCTTCCTACAGCAATAATAAAGAGGAGAGAAAACGTGAAAATGTAAAGCTGATGCAACAGGAATATTAACTTCATTTCTAGAACAAATGAAGCGAGGACAACCAAACAAATAATTGCAATTCTCATGCCTTTAAGTAAAAGAGTAGACTTTGCATTTTCCAAACTGTGATCAGCTCACTACTAACAGGGAGGAACCCTGTGGATCCTACAAGGACAATTAAGTTACAGAAGAATAAATGATCATCCCTTCAGAACATGAGCCAGAGAATTCACTTGTATATTTACTGCAGACACTGCAGTATTAATATAACTGTTGAGGCAGACACTGAAACAAATAAAAGTTGTAAGGAAGAAAGTTTTAGATGGTGTGTCTTTATTAGCCTCTACCATTCTTTGTTTTCACCCTGCTTGGCTGACTAAGTGAGACAACTGGTAATGTTATTTGTGTAGACAACATTTTTCCCCACAGCATCATCTAAAACAACAGGCTGAGCGTTCTAAACTTAATTACTTTATTTTCAACTGTGTGCTACAAGTTTTTTAGGAATAAAAAGTCTGGCATTTTAAGTGGCTTTAAATTCCAGTACATCAACACTCAGTGGATAACTACAGCTGTAAATAGCAAGGAATAATGAAAATGATAAAATAACAATTCCACACCTTGACTGATACATTTACACCTGTCTCTTGATATCTATCTTCATCTTGAAAACAGTGAAAACTGTGAAAATTTGGAAAATACATACATGTTCTTTATTCACCAAATTCCTGGAATTTAACCAACTAAACCAAACCACAAATGCTTTTGTTTATAGGGCCATAAAATTATCAACAGAAACAGGTGCAAAATGAGTATTAGAGATGTCTGGTAGCTGGAAGTTCTGTCATTTTGTGAATATCTGTACATGCTCCCTCTTTTATTCTTGATATTGACAGCAAAAGCAATGAAAGCCCTGGATAAGTGCACTGCTTATTTCATACATGTAAGTTAAAATACATAAACCTATCTGCCACTGAAATACAAATTTCTTTTCCTAAACTAGGAAAAATCTCTTCAAGTTTTTGACCAGCACAGTGTCAAGTTTAAAAGCAGAAATTTAGAAGCATCAATTGCAAATAACACCTGGGGCTACTGCTCTTATATGAGAAATATTTGGAATCTTAATAACATAACATAGGCAAGAATTCTACTTTATATCACTGCTGAAGTTGGCAGATTTTATCATCACACTAAACTATTCCTTAAATTTGAAAATAAAGTACTCATTAGCACTACTGGCTATAGAGGCAGTAATTTTAAGGTAGCCCTACATCCAAATGCTGACAATAACACATAAAATATTCCTTGAGAAGTTCATAGAGAGGAAGAAAAATAATGTAGAGTGAACATATTAAGGAGGTACTGTTGAAGGACATCCTCTTCCCAGCCTGAGGGACACTATTTTCACCTGTGTTCCTGCAGTCTACCTCTGTGCATTTTCCAGCTAAGGAGGAGATCAAAAGCTATTTCATATTCTGCTGAGGCATTTCAGAGCTTATCACACTATTTGTGCAACATCTGCTGCGGTCTCTCCTGACTGTCTCCACTGAATTTCAAATTTCAAAATCTAAGTGGGGAAAATGTCCATTTTCAGGTAACTTGCAGTCAGTATTTGAGTGACAAAGCAGAGTTTAAAAGGGGGACTTTTGAAAAAAGTCTTCTACTAAAAAAACTGAAGTGCAGGAGCAGCTTTTGAACTGGGGACTGTAGGGCCCATGACCATCAGAACAGGTCAGCTTGGTAAAGTGCTGCTCAATCATTTTACTCTTGTGTTAAAGGCACAATGGACATGGCAATGCCAAGCCCCACAATGCAGAACATCACGAGCAGAAGTGTACTTTGCCTCCCTCTATTTCATGGTTCTAGAAATCAGGATGAACTTTTAGATATGTAAAAGAATGAGCTTCATGTAGCAGGATGCTGGCCTCAACCAGATGTGACAAAGGCTGCTGCTGATCAAGGGAACATTTTAGATGGAAAATCAGCTTTCACTTACATGAAGGTGTGAATCTTATCCAAACTACCTCAATGGATTTGCTTGGATTTACTGCATGAAGTAATTAATCCTGTTTCTTGACTGATCCAAGATTCCTGGCATAGGTGCAGAAGCTGCACTTAGGTAGGGGAGAGCAAGAGGAAGCTCTCAGCCACAGAATCGATGCAGGGGCTCAGGTGAAAACAGGCAGAACAAGTGAAAAAGGACATATAATCAAAAATACTCCCTTCCTCAAGGACTTGTGTGTGTGAAAGCAGAGGGTATAAAAGAAAAATTATCACCTCATTTTGTGCTGCTAATCTCTCAAACTATCCTTCCAAACATATTCCAGTAATGCCAGGCAGATGGCAAAGAGTGATTTCAGTGGTTCCAGGTGAAGACACCTGGCTAAAAGCCTTATTATTCATTTGTTTCCTTGATTCTACCACAGGCATTCAAGAACCATTTTCGTTGCTAGTGTTTTCTAACATTTCCTTATACTTCTCCCATTGCACTTGCTTGCAAAAGACAACAATCTTGCAAATAGGCCAAGAGGCTTCTGCAGTGGAACTCATTCAAGCACTACAGTCGTAAGAAAATATAAATATTGTTTGAAGATCTAAGTGACAGTTTTTCCTGCTCTTTAGGGAGGGCTGCTTGGAAGCAAAGAAGGACGACAAAAGAGTATTTTTTGCTGCCTGAATGCAAAAATCAGGAAATTCTACTTCTGTTCTGAATATTCTTTCCAAAATGTTATTGCTCTGTTTTGAAAATCCTACCAAGCATCAAAGCCCAAGAGCCACACTAGATTATCAATCCAGTACTCATCACTGTTTCCTAGTAGAAGTAATGATTGGAAAGACAAATAAACATCAATAGAGGCATTTCATAAGGAAGTGAAGTGTAGAAGCTGAAATAAAACCCTCACTGAAGCACTAACAAATAAATACAATATGAACCAGTTCTAGAAGAGAAAATCAATAACTGAGTATGAAATTTACAGTAAGAGCAATTTGAAACAGAGAATGACAGTTCTGAAGAGCAACAGAAATAAAGTGTAAATATGTACAATATCTGGAGTACCCAGTGATGAGAGGCAACTGGTATAACAATCATAGCTTTATCACTCAGGACAATCCAAAATCCAGAAATAATGACAACCTTATTTTACAAACTACATGTCCTAGTCCTGCAGTCTAACCACACATAAGGGACAGGACAAAGGAGACTAAATATAAGTATTTTAAGCTCATCTTCAGTTTGGCATCACCTGTGAGATTATACAGGTCCAAGAAGACTGACTAGGAACTACGAGGTAATCATACATACAGCCTTAGGCAAGTCCTGACTGACAGTCAAGAATCATTGTCACCCACACACAGATGAAAAATCCAGGCACAGATCATGTTTTTCATCAAAACTGACTTAAGCAGGGATGTATTTGAACCCCAGCTGGCACCTAAGCACCATGCTTAACCCTCCACCAATGGGGCAGGGAGATAATTGAAGTGTCTAAGTGAAAAAAACCTTGTGGGTTGAGCTAAAGACAGTTTAATGGGTAAAGCAAGAACTGTGCACACAAGCAAAGCAAAATAAAGCAGGGAATTCAGTCTCTGCTTCCCATGGGCAGGCAGGTGTCAGCCATTCCCAGGAAAGCATCACGTGTAATAGTGACTTGGGCAGACAAATGCCATCACTCCCAATATCCCTCCTTCTTCTCCCAGCTGTACATGCTGAGCCATACACCATATGGCCTGGGACATCCCCTGGGTCACTTGTCCTGGCTGTCCTCTCCCAGCTCCTTGTGCACTCTCATCCCTCCCAGCCTTTCCAGCATAAATCCAACATATAGCCCCAAAGTAGCTACTGAGAAAAATAACTAACTATACCCCAGCCAAAACCAGCACAAGAACTTTGATATCAGATCTCGAAACAAAAACCAAAGCATTTCAGTGAGAAACAAGTTAATCTGAAAACTGTTTAACAAAAATTGTGCCCATTTTATTTGGGCATGAACAGAAACAAGGGGAGAGGATAACTGGCATTTTAATATCTTTCCATTAACAAAAAGAAAAAAAAGAAATCCTGATGAGATCATGAAATTCAGCACTAATTTATCCAGATTTATTACTTTTATGAAACCATCACTCTCAGATTTATTTGGTTTCACTGCACATTCTGGAGAGGTTACAAAAAATATTAGCTTTAGTTTAGAAAACAAAACTAAAAACAGACTTAAAATTTGGCATGACCGGTTCCTTCTCTAATGTTCCTTTGCTGTAATTTCAAGTTACAGACATCACATTAAACTTCTAAGTATAGTATTTTTAGCTCATATTTTGAAAAATATTGCCATTGTTTTGTTTTGTTTTTTTCAAATATCCTCCTACATAGTAGACATAAAATGATGGAATACATGTTACACATCATTCTTGTACATGGGGCAAAATGGGCAGAAGCTGCTCAGCTGAGGAGAATTTTTTTAAATAGAAGTAATATGGGGAAAGAAGGTAAGAAATAGATATATAACAAAAATATGCTGAGTAGAAAGGGACTCAAAAGAATCATAAAAGTCCAATGTTTGGTCCTGCACAGGACCATCTCCAATAATAATCTTAGTAACTTCCAGTATTACCTAATTGCTGCTGCAATTCTAACTGTATGATCAGTAAAATATTTTAATCAGATGAAGAAGTTAAAGGAATATTCTCTGCCACACAATGCTCCTTTGCAGACCTGACATGTACACCTATCTGTTTATATTCTTGGAGCAGAAGTGCATAAAAGCAATAGGTGAATCAAGTCACTCTATACAATCTCATTCAGAATAAAATCCAATGATTTATTTCATTTAATGTAAAAATCCTTTCTAACCATTAATGTTTCCAGAGAGTTCAGTCTCCACTGTCAGAAAAATTTACAGCCCAGAGGGAACTTCTGAAGCATAAACAGGATTAAGATTTCTTGATGCTTTTTATATAACGCATTTCATACCCCAGGATGAAAAATCTTCGTGTATGAACGTTCTCAGAAGCCTTTTCTATGCAGATGCTTTTCTTTTTTATCCCAAAGCACAAATACACTATAAATAGCAATGACAGAGTTTCAGCCTTCATGATGTTAGCTTATAAAATAAATATTAAAGATCGCCATAAAGGGATACTTCCCATTATAATAATGTACAGCAGACAGCAGGCTTTGGTTCACTCCCTATGGAAAATGTGCCAAATATGCTCTTCTGTATAAAGTACATAGCTGAAAAATTCAAATTGTGAAACCTTTGTTCTTCTGCATTTAAATTGCCTTCTCAATATTGTGCGCCAGAAGGGCTTGTTATGCCAACAGGAAAACAGTCAGGGGGAAAAGGAGAACAGCAGGAAGTCAGAGGTGAATTTGGTGTTACTCTAAGATGTATAGAATACATTTCAAACATGAAAATCAGTAAACCAAAGAATGAGGTACGGTACGGCTGCAGCTACCAGGAGTGGCAGCCGTCTCTGACACTGAGACAAGCTTGGCAAAGCTGCTGCATTTCTTCCAAAGCGAGGTTGATGAGGCACTGACCAGGCTGACCCACCAGCAAAACACAAACGGCTTCTCCACAGTGATCTCCCTGCCTCCTTCAGCAACACTCCGTGAGCAGACACCTTCATATCAACAATTTTCAACAGCACACATTCTGGGAGACCTCAGTTCTCCAAAAACCTGCCATGCTGGCTGCACTTAAAACAGTGACATGAAAAGGTACAACATAGCTCAGCTCTGTGTCAATTTTATCAGTCAGGCCAGTATTATCTTTGTATGCTTTCTGGATGACATTGTTAAATACAGAACACCTGAAACAGAAAAATTAAACACTAGATTTTCTTTTATTGCTCAGTTCTTACAGCAGCTGTTTAATTCTACTTGAATTAACTCATTTGTCACAGTAAAAGCAAACATTCCAGTTGGTGTCGCAAGCAAACAGGTGGAGCTAACTTTTTAGAGCCTTTTGTTCATTGGAAATGTTAAAAAAAAGTTTTCAGTATTGAATCAGAATAAATATACATTGAAAAGTTCAAGGCAACCCATGAATGGCGTCTCCTATGTCATGTTATCATCAATGCTCTGGTGATATGGAAGTAGCAACTTAAATATGTGATCTAAGTTTCTGCTTTGGACTAGAGTAAAGCCATTATTATAAAGCCAACATGAGGAACCCTTACCCACTACAGAGCTTGAAATTCTTTGCACAGCTTATTTTTTCTGTTTGTTGCAGAAAGTGAGACTGGTTTTCTTTCCTCAACAAAACTGTTGGTATATTCTAAATGGAAAGCTCTCTCCTTGATTTTTAGGGGCTGTTTACACTTACAGTCTAAATTTTAATCAATGGCATGGGCTATACTTTTATAGAATCTAAATCCTATCAGAAACACACTCACAGAGTTTAGCTCTAGTAGTGTGAATTTTGCTGCTCCTGCTTCCATGACTCTCAAGAGTGTACAAAATTAATACATTTTGCCCCTTGATCAGTGAAAGCCATCCCATGGCTTATCACTACCAAGCCTGGTTTTATCCCCTTGCCCCTTCACATCTAGTTTCAGTCTAGCTCAGTAAGCCCTGTTAACTCTCACACAAAGATCCTGGTGTCATGTAGACCAACCCACGAGTGAAGATCCCAAAGTTCTCCAGGTGACAGAGGTCACCAAGCCTGTTACTGAGCAGCAGGGTCTGCCTGCTCCTCCCAACACCACTCTCTGCAGCTGGCAGGACAGAGCCTTTCCTGCTTGTGCTCCCTACCTCTTAACCAGTCACCCCAAGGCCCTGACATCTCTCCTGACTGCCCTTGGACTTCTTACTGCAATTTCATCACAATGCCTGATGCTCCAAAAATAAAAGTAATAAGGATTTGTTTAATATCACGCATCAGGAAGAGTAATTTTCTCAGACTTGTAACAATGAAAAGTAAGAGATTGAACATTTATTCAAACACGGACAAAAGAGATAGAGATGACTTTTTTTGACTGCAGGTGTTTGAACTATTTTTTCCTGTACAGTTTATGAAATGAAAGAGCACAGTGCATGTAAACTCTGCAGTCTAAAAGCATTTTTTAATGGGTGAGAATTTGAAAAGTTCGATTCCGTGCAGGGAAATGTATTAAAAGAAAACTAGAAAATAGGGGCTAATCTATGAAGTCCATGCCATATTTATACCATCTCCCTTCAGGACTATGGTACTACTTTGTGGTGGGAAAAAAATTCTCTTAAAAAAACCCCATTTTTTTCTACATGGGTGAACGCACCTGAAAATGTTCCAATGAGAAGTTTGGAGTTTGTGTGCTTTTAACAAACAAACATAACAATAGCTGCGCTATACTTATTTTTTCTTTTGTTTTTTTTTTGTTTGTTTGTTTTGGTGGTGGTTTTTTGTCGGGGTTTTTTTTGTTTGTTGGGGTTTTTTTTGTTGTTTTTTTTTTTTGCTGTCAAGTAAATTCTATTTTTTTCTTCACAGGAGATATTAAATAGTGGTTTGAAAGACAACATTGCAAATGCAGCTGAACAATGCCCAGTGAGAGGTATCAAATCAGTTGCATCCTATTTACTATTTTGAGTCTTCTGAAGAAGAAATTAATAAGATGAATTTGTGCCAGGGAAGAAGTTAATTCTTAGCCTTATCTTTGAAAGTTTAAAATCCATTCCTAGGCTTAGTTCCTTAGTTTTGGATTAATCTGCTTTAAAGTATTTTTGTGTTTTTATTTCTTTTACATTTGGTTCCTTCCTCTTCTACCAAATCTACATTGTCTACTTTCATCAATATCCTTTTGATTTCTTCATTTTGTTTCCTCACCTCCACCTCACAAAACATAGCATTTTCTCTTTTATCACTACTCTTTTTCTATCTGATATCTTTCAAGAAAAGCATACCACCATAGAAATTTGTTAACTTGTTACAGACTTCCTATTAGGTCTCCAACATTTTCCTAGGCCTGACTGAATTTGTAACACTTAGTAATTTTACAACCTTTAATTTCATCTGCTGCTGCTGTTTTGATTCCTAAAGCTTTCACCTTTAAAGTCTACACATACCTTTCACTTCAAACCTGAACTCTATTCTTTCATCACTGCACCCATTCTAGACTGAATCAAAATTTCCTGCTCTGCATCTTAACATGCCCTGGTTGTATACCCATTCCTTTAAATTTAGTTTCCATGCTTCAGCTTCTCACATGGTTTGCTACTCCAAAATTTCCCAGCAATCTACATTATTTAAATATAATTTGGTGACTTTGTATGCCATTTACTACAGTGCCTTTTCCTCCTAGAATTCATGTATGTAACTATCAGTGTAGGGGGGAGAAAGCCTCCCCTGTGCCTGGTAAGGTCTGAAATGTGGCAGTGGAATAACTGACCAACACCTTCCTCCTAATTACCTGCAGAGATAACCTGTACCTTTCCTTCTACCAAACTCCCCTTACCAAAGGCTCCTCTAAAGACCTTTATTTTCCAAGATGACAGCCCTGCAATTCAGCACTACAGAAGCTCCACCACCCAGAAGGAAGCACCTCAAGCAATATGAGAGGACTGCACAGATTTTCTGGATGCATTCCGCACACTGGCAATAAATCAGTCCCACAAACATCAAATTGTCTGGGGACAACAAATACCAGCAGGATCTTGTCACAGCACCATGAGAGGTTGAGGCAATGACACCGTACCCGGTAGGGTTTGGCAAAGCATCTCTGCTGAGATACCTCCTGTCTCAAAATTTCTTGAGCAGAGATGGGCACAGCAGAAAGTGTGGCAAGGAAAACCTGCAGCTCCTTTAAGATCCAAATGCTATGCTTCTTTCTGATGGCAGCTTGAATGTTACCAGACCACTGGTCCTGCTGTGCTGGGTTCCACAGTTCCTCTATCAGGTTCCACAATCACTGACATGGCACGCTGCACTCTCTGAACCTCACCTTTTGTTAAGAGGCACGGCTCAAAATGTGTGCACAGGAAACTCTTTCATTATGGATTATCAGCACAATCTGCTCCCTATTTGTCACCAGCCAAGAGACAGGGGTTTCAGACAGGCAGACAATTAGTTTTATCAATATAAAGTGGCTTATCAATATCTAGGTCCTAGAATGTAGACCATATAATTATTTTCTGTGAAGCATTCACAGAATAACATGGTTGTGTATCTTTGTGAAGCTGGAGAATGCTTCCAAGAGCAAATTAAACATGGTATAAATTGCCATTAAGTCAGCACACCTAGCTATGGTGTGTAATTTTGCTAAGTTTTAGAGAATGCTGTTTATTTATTTATTTTATTTATTTTTAATACCAGTGATGGCAGAGAGGAGTTGCTTTCTTTTGTTTTCTATGAAATGGAGAAAAAGAAGGTTCAAACATTGACTGTCTACTTACCAAGCTATTTATAGAAAATAGAAAAGGTTTACTGGCCATTAGCACTCAGAATAGAATTCAACTACAGAAAATTCATTACACTGCATCTCACTGGGGAAATCAATTAACCCAGGAAGGGTCTCATACTTATTATGGTGCTCCATTTTGATGTGAAGTGCCTCACAGTGAAGCAACTGCGTTTTTATTTTTTTTTGGCAGATCTCTCTGCTAGTTTCTTAAATGTGCCTTTCTACAATGAAAAGAAATTAAACAGCAAGAAGCATAAAGTGAGTTGCATCAGCAGTTTGTGAGAAAACAGCACTGGAAAGTTACTTGAAAATCAATATTAGAGAGCAGTTTCAGTTATTCACCGGCTTATCAGGAAGCAACAAAAATTTGAATTGCACTGCCTAACACTATTTTGGGCTTATGTCTGTGTAACAACAAAAAACCCTTTAAAAAGCAAGCTTAGTGCCCATCTAATTTAGAGTGATTTTTTTTTTAATAGTCTTAGTCAAACAATATGAATTCAACCAAATGGCTGAAGCATGGTTAACTTTTGTTTTAAAAAAATCTTCATGCAAATGATGATATAAAGCCAAATGTTTCGCAGTTAGAAATTTAGGGCCGTGTATCATTTTACTGGCACAGTAAAAGGCTACAGCCATATTAACAGCTCTGTGTATAAAGTGTCAATTTGCCTTTTAATGTCCATCCTCCTCTACTGAGAACCATGAAAATCACTCTTTGGCTGGCTTTTGAGGAACTGCTAACTTCCTTTGACTCAAAAACTTTGCTATACTTTCTTTCTTGCCCACATATGTACAGCAGAAGTTAAAGACTGGAGCACTTGAAGGGTTATGGAAAGTACTTATTTCCCCATCTCCATTACTAAGGCATGATGAGGGCCAAAAGATGGTTTAGCAAAACTGAACAGCATGATAACAACTGTCTCAAAATGCTTGCGGCACAAAGGGAAGAGAAGAGCTCATGTTACTCAAGTGCTTTGAAACTTGACTCTATATCTGGAGCCAATGCGAGCATATCATCAGCTCCATGGAGTGCCCTGCAGCCCCAAGGTCCACTCCTGGCACATAAAGACTCACCAGAAATCAATTTATACTCCTTCCCCCTTCATCTGCCAACAGAGATTTCTGCTAGACCTCTGGTAAAGCCCAGCTGTATGGATGGAGGAGGTCTCACCTGACCCAAAGCTACGGGATACAGCTTTCAAACCTGGCACTTCAGGAAAGCCTCCAGAGCTGCTGGGGAATAACTCAGCCCCCTCTCACTCCCAACAGTAAGTGAGCCCCTTGTAGAGCTGACAAGCCGTGGGGTAAATGAGACTTGGACAGCAACGATCCTAAGAGGAATGGTACTGGAAGAGACTGAGACCACAGGCAGTACTGAGATAATCTACTGTGCAGAATACACTGCACTACAATTCCCCTGTGATCTACTAAAAAGGTCAGAAAATGTAATGCTAAAATTATACAGTAATTTTCAGTTGCTATTAGTAAAATTACTGCTTTAGGAAAGCACCTAACAACCATTCAAAGAAATGATAAAAAAAATGATGGCTTTGCAAAGCTGGAATCACTCTGCTCCATCTGTCCTGGGGTGAATTAAAAGAGAACACATTTCACATTCCAAGTTTGAAGTATTAACAGCCTGGAAAGCACCATATGGATTTTGGTATTCCCTAGTTTAAAAAAAAAAAAGAAAGAAAAAGAAAAAAAATTAAAATATCCAACCACAAATCGTTAAAAAGACAGACTGAGAGTTTTTTTTCCATATTGTGAAAATGTAGGTCTGCATGACTAAAAATGTTTAAAAATAACAGAAGTTGTAACATGCTACAGTTACTCTGAAACAATCTTCCAAAAACCCTCAATTTTTTCTGTTGCTTTTTTGTTAAATTTCTGCAACTACTAGAGTATTTTAGCAGAAAAAGGCAATTGTAAAGTAAAATCTATTTGATTTTGGTATTTGGTGGGTAAGTAATCTTGTCGATAAGAGATAATTAAATATATTTGTCCTTAGAATTACACTTTGGTTAAGTTTCAAAATAGGAAATATACCAATATGATTCAAATAGAGACTGAATACTAAGAGTTGAAACGCTCAAGAACAGAATCAAAACTTATAATTATAATTAAGGTAGTGTAATAAAAAAGAAGAGATAATTTACATTTGTGAATTAAACTCTCTTCTCTAAGTAGCAAGAAAAATGCAAAACTTATTCCAGGAAGCAATATTCAAATGGATGCCTCTACTTTTTACTTTTTTTTCCTCCCCCTAAAATACAAAAAACAGCCTAAAGCTAGTAGCACACACAATTTTTGTTCCTTGAAACATCTCTTAAAACAGTGAAATACAGTATATATGATTTGAAGCAATTCCTGTAATGTATTGTAAAGGATAGTATCATATGCTATCATCAATTAAAAGTACAGGCTAGAAAGGGCAATTTGCTTCATTATCATTGTTTATTATTTAAGGCAAAAGAAAATGAAATTTGGAAGAAAACTAGGATAAAATATGCTGAACATGACAAATATACATAATAAAGAGTGCAAATAGGAGCAAAATTTTCATTTTACAAGCAGTAACAACATTCATGATGAATGTGGTAAACTCTGGTGTCATTTGCATGTTTTTGTTTTGGTGCTCTGCAGTAAATGACACTTCTTCAGACATAAACTGCCTTTTAAAAATAAAACAGAGGAGAATTTTAAATGCAAATTTTTTACATCTCAGCACAAAAACATCTTTCATTTGAGATCGTACTGGCATCAGAAATGATAATTATACCAATGCTTGTTTCTGCAGCTTAAGGAGTTTAGAATTTCTTGGAATTGTTTAGCACTTCACAGCATTGATGTCAGGCTGCCCAACTTTTCATAAAAGGAGATTAAGCACCAGGCACAGTGCTGCATTCTAAGGATTATCACAGACTATCAGAGAATGGTTTGGGTTGGAAGGGAACCTTAAAGATCATTTCATTCCAAACCTCTGCCGTGGGCAGGGACACCTTCCACTAGATAAGGCTGCTCAGAGCCCCATCCAACCCAGCCTTGAGCACTTCCAGGGATGGGGCATCCACATTTCCTCTGGGCAACCTGTTCCAGTGCCTCACCACCCTCACAATAAAGAATTTCTCCCTGATATCTAACTAAACCTACCCTGTGCTAGTTCAAGTGCTTCGCCCTCAAATCCCTACACGCCCTTGTGAAATCCCTCTCTGGCTGTGCTGTCATTCCCCATGAGGTACTGAAAGGCTGCTCTGAGGTCTCTGGAGCCTCATCTTCTCCCAGCTCACTCAGCCTGTCTGCAGGGGAAACTCTAATAGGTATTAATATGAAACTATTTATAAATAGAAAATTAAAAATACAGACTGAATCATTCTTTCTCGTTCCTTAAACAGATTAAATTACTGGCATCCTGATGCCTTTCCAACAGTTTGTGTTCCCTACTGCCAGCTTTCCTTACCCTGAGACAGCACATCTGCCCAGAAAAATGAATACAACAAAGTTTGTTATTATTCATTTTGCTTCCCAACAATTCTGCTAATCTAGAGGAAGCATGTTCAAATATAGTTTTGAAAATGAAATATGGTTTATGCTGCCTACGATAGCTAACTAGACTGGAAAAAATGAGCTGAACATAAGTGAGGGAGGGAAAAAAAGCTAAAGTCTAGTTTTTCCTTCTCAGAATGAAAGGAAACAAGCTTTTAGAAGAACTTACTTATTAAAATGGCAATAGAAAACAAAAATATCTCAAGTTGAATTCAAACTTGGGAGGCCCATTTCTAACATAAACCACCAGTATTACTATGTCTCAAAAAGGGTGCACTTCAATAATATAACCTGATACAGTGTTTTTCATCCTGTTCTTTTATTCCAAGGGAAAAAAAAAAAACTACTAGAGATCAGATAATCACTAGGTCCTGTAAATAACCTGTTCATACTTGCCTAAATTGACAGCTTTGTTCACAGACGTATCTTTTGTTTGGAAGTGACATCAAGAAAAATTGGGTTCTTCTCCACATAATGGCTGCGGAGTCAACTGTTATTTAGTGAGATATATCAGAGAGATTAAGAAATTAAGAAAAATGCTTCAATTAATTTACAGTTTGAGCTATTATTATATGTTGCATGCAATGTGTGGAATTTCAGATAATATTGTCATGAAGATGGAAAAGACAAAGACAGGAAATACTATTTAGTAGGAATAGTCTGACTCTCTTATTTCACTTTTTTGACTTCTACCTGCATTACTACAGCTCTTACCTGCTAGTTTGATTTATTTTAGACATCCAAAAACCAAAGCATTAAACACCCAAATAAAGTAAGGACAGTTAGCCAGAGAATTACAGGCAGCAAGCTACTAATATTATTAGCCCCATCAAATCCTTTAATCCGTGGAAGGTATCATCAACACATGAACTAAAACTACTTCAGGTATTCTCTAGGAAATATATTTCAGGTATATTACAAGAAGTTGCTTTAAGGAGCTAAGAACATAAAAAATGTGAAAATTAAAGATAGACAAGTTTTAAATGTGCCCACTGTCACCATGAAGACAGAACCAATTATTCCCACCAAAATAAAACTCAGATGATATGAAATCCAGGTTTCACCTAAATGCTATAGAACAGAAACTGGAGTTGGTCTGACATAATTTTTTAAAGGATTATTCTGCTTTCATATGCATGTGACTGAATGCATCCACAATGGCACAATCTCTACAGATCTCTGAGGTTCAACTGTCCAGGCTGTGGTAATGTTTTCAGCTTTTTCATAAGTACAGTCTGAAGCACTCTTCCCTTGTGACCTGCCGATTCAAACTGCAGCTATTCAGATTATCATTTGTACCAAAAGATTTCCCAAAGTGAATGAAATTTGATGCAAAGAGGGAAATCTTTCTTCAAATACAGATGTTCTTTATATTCTTCTTTCTCTGAATAGCAGATGCAGAAGCAAAATAGCATAAATTATGATTGACCTCAGCAGGAATAATTTATGCTCCTGAGCCACTTTATGTGCGTAGCCAGGAGGGAGCTGTCTGACTGTATGAATTTTTACACATCTTTCAGCTAATTTACAGATCTGGTGTAAAACTCAAGGACGTCGTAAATATTTGTGGCATCTTCTAAAGAACTTTGGGTTCATAAACCAATTAATCTATTACAATGATCCACAAATCATCCCATTCAGCTCCAATGGAAAAAAAAATCTTCATTTTATTGAAAAATAACATGGGAGAGGGCAGATCAAGGAGGTTTTTTCATGGTATGAAATGTGTGTCTCTCTGCAGCAGGAGGAAAGCCACATGATGACCTTTTCTAAGACATACAAAAGAATTTGTAACCACTACAGTCAAATACTGGAAACCAGAGTGGGGGCAAGTATTACTTGTGATCCACTGCAATTATCAGAATGTATCTACTTAGGGGTCTCCATCTGTTAATGGTACTAGAGCTTACATTTTCAACTTCTCACCTTCCAGAAACTCATTCAATTTTTTCAGTCACTAACCTGTCCTTCTTAACAATCACCAATGTGTTATTTCATAAACAATAGGGGACATCTTGAAAAAGAGGGTCAGACCTCACATGGCTTAATTAGCTAAACTCCATTAATTTTCATTTTCAAGAGCCTGGTCTGCAGTACTAGAAAATTTGGACATTAACTTCAAAACACAGCATGATGATAAACAGCCGTTCTTGATACAGGTATGCTGCCACAAAAAAATCTGCCTACAGATGGCAAATTGCATTTACTGCCATCTCCTTGCAGAGAGTCCCATAATCTGCCAATTACAGGAATATTCTCAAAAGGAGCCAAAACGATAGCACTAAACGATAACAAAAAGAATTTAAATGCCCACAGTGAATATATTCCCTAGTTTTAGAGTCTCAGTCTCTCTCCTCCTTATATTTTTTTAATTATTTGTGCTCTACTTTTTTCCTTAGGAACTTAAAAAGGAAAACTGCAATGATAAGAATACAGTAAGCAATACATAACTAAAAAGAAATTTAACATTTATTTTCTTTTGCAGTGTTGACAAGCATTATTTGTAATTGTTTCACGTTAAAACATTTCAGAAAAAGAAATTACTTTAAGCTTCCCCATTAAAACCACTGAGAAGAATCCCAGAAAGAGTTTAAATTTTGTTGAGTCTGCTGCTGGCAATGCTCCTTCAAAACACGGAAATCAGTATTATTTCCATCAATTTTACCAGTTAGGTTTTAGCAGTTTCACAGACATTTCCTTGTTCCTTCACTGGGTGAACTGTGGAGCAGAATCGATCAGTGTTGCAGAAAAAGGAAACAGTTAATTTCAAAGAGAATTTTATCAGATGAGACAAGTGGGAAAGTATCATACAAACAACACCCCTATCACCATATTAGATTAGCAGGGTAATGGAATGACAGTCTACATTCATTCAGTAGTCACAGTATAATTACACAGCACACTCAAATGATCCCACAAAGGGCCACGTTACTGAAGCCAAGGTTATTATAAGAAACAGCAGCATGGGGTTGTGGGAATGTAAGGTGAAACAAGTTAATAACTTCCTATTATCTACTGGTAAAGTTGCTACCTCCATATGTGAAAATAAATGACATGAGAGAAAAGCTAAATTAAACAACCAGTAATTTATGTGAGGTAGAAATGGAGTGCAGATGGTGATCCTAAGTTGCACGTATCACAGCAAGAGTAAAAATCACCTCCTTCTATTGGGAAAACATTTCAATGGCTTCTTTAAAGAAAAGCATGCTAAGGTAGAAAGCCCTTAAAAGCGTTAAAGAAACATTAGGGTAACTACATTTACAAATTAGCAGAAAAAGAAATCTATGAGCTGCTGAGCCTCTCTATTCCACAGCCTGATAATAAGAATCTGGGAGAACATTTACATGTCCTGGACTCAAATCCCACATCTGCCTCAGAGACTTCTGACCTGCATGTTTCTACTTCTCCTCATGATTCAACCACAAAACTAGAGGGAGTTTTTCAGAAAGTGTGAAATGCTTCACTGATTTTCTGACCAATTTAAAAAGAAAAGCTCCAGCAAAACTGATGGAAATATCCTCAGAATAATAATTCAGGAGCTCTACTTCATCCCAGGGCTTCATGTCCTCTGTGCCAGAAACACTGAAAGGGAAGTTTCCCAAATATAGTCAAGTTTTCAAGACACTGACCTACTGGATAAAGCAGAGGTCTGTTCCAAAATTTCCTGTCAAGCCAGTTAGGCCTTTCTTTTCCATCAGAAAAACAGCATTCAAGTGGAGAAATACCATGAGAATCACATCACTGAGGAACCAGCAGAAATACTTCTGTCAAGTTGTAAGAGGTTTCATGCGAGAGAGTTGACAAAAAACTGCTCCTTCATGCGTTTTCAGTGGCTTTTTGAAAAAACACTGTTAGCATCCTTCTAACATCTGGTTCCACAGGTGAAGGAGCCAGAGCAATGCCTATTCTGTGAATCCCAAAGGAGCTGAAAAAGGAGTGAGATGTCAAAATGACATCTCAACTGACTTTGAGCACACCTGAAGGCATAAACTTGGGAACCACAAATTACATAAAGATTTTGGTGAATAGTGGAAGTGTCTGGAAGTTCTTATTTACATTTTTAGAGCTATTCAGCTACCTACATTTCCCTGGTCACTGTCTTAAATGGATTTGTTTCTATACATTCTTTTCTGACTCCGATATTGCAAAAAAACATTATTTAGCTCTATGGGTGGTTTTTGAATTCTGTAGAAAAGTCACAGTTGTCTGAATTCCGTAAAATTATGCACCCAAATGCACAAAACGTTAAATGTTTTTTAAAACCTGAAAAATATTATCATTAGATTTGTAACAGACTTTGCAATATTTTTACAAAATTGCACAAATATTGTACAAATACCTACAGGCTTCTCAGTTCAAAGCCAGAAAAAACTGAAATGCATGTTGCCTCCATTGTCATGCAAGAAGAGTTTCAGTCCTTTGGCATTACACTATGTTCAAAAAGTCACTTGGCTTAGAAGCAGCATGGCATGAATATATCACATATACCTAACATAAATGTTTCAATAGGAAATTACATAAACCCATAATGAAATAGCTGCACAGAATCACAGAACATCCTGAGTTGGAAGGAACCAGAAAGGATCATTGAGGTCCCACTCCTGGCTGTGCACACACGGAGTCACACCATGTGTGCTGTCCAAAACCTGCTTGAACAATGGTTTGGTACCATGAACACAGATTTGGTACCATGGCCACTTCCCTGGGGAGCCTGTTCCAGTGCCCAGCCACCTTCTGGGTGAAGAACCAGGTTGGATATTTTCCTAATATCCAACCTAAATCTCCCCTGACAGAATTTCAGGCCTTTCCCTTGAATCACTTGTCACAGGTGACCACGGAGAAGAGGCGCCTGCTCCTCCTCTTCCCCTCATGAGAAGTTGTAACTGCAGTGAGGTTTCCTCATCTCCAGGCTGAACAGACCAAATGACCTCAGCCTCTTCTTGTAAGGCTTTCCCCCTTCAAGAACCTGCACTACCTTCACATCTCTCCTTTGGATGCTCTCTAATAGTTTAATATCTGACCTTGTGTCCCCCAGAACTGCCCCCAGCACAGAGGTGAGGCCACCCCAGAGCAGATCAGAGCAGGACAATCCCCTCCCTTGCCTGGCTGGCCATGCTGTGCCTGATGCCCCCAGGACAGGGCTGCCCCTGCTCTGACCATAAGGATCCAGGTGTGGCAGCTACACAGGTAACAGCCAGGAAAGGAGCAGCCTGCAGTTATCCCAGCCACAGAATACAGACACACACACCCACTGCAAACTCTTCAGGTGATGTGCCCTATCTTTACCTTGTATGCTTGTGTCATGCCAGCACAGCTGGGTCCTAATCTCTGATAAGAAGTTCTCTGTGTGACCTCTTACGGTACAAAGACAACAAAAATGGTCCTCAGACAGACCAAAAGAATTATAAATCACAATTTAGAAGTGAGAGCAGCTGCAGAGATCTTGTATCTTCTTTCCAGGAGCATAGAAAGAGTCAAAAAGTCAAACTTGAAATTCAATAACTTATGTCCTACATGAAAAAAAAAAAAAAAGCTTCTTTTTCATAATACTTAATGATATTATAGATAGCAGCACTGAGACAAATGGTCTGTCAGAATATAAAGAACACTGGAAATCAGTGGAAAAAGCTAAGAAAAACCATACACATTTCCATATAAACAATAATCAGGTATTTTCAATCTCTGTAACATTTAAGATGATATATACTGAATAATTAATTGCCTCAGAGAGACCCAGATTAAGAACAAGGCACATAATCTCTGCCTTCTACTTCCATTTATGGCCGGAACACTTCATGAGAATAACCAGATAAATTGAACATTTTGATCTCTGTCTGAAAATTATCACTGATTTAATGACATACACACAGTTGTTTCCAACAGCTTCCACTTCACAAAAAGGAAAAAAAAAAATAGGTTATCTGCTAAAAAATCGATAGAGCGCTATATTCTTTTCAAGAAAACAGCCCAGATTGCCACTGCATGAATAGGTTTGTGCTGTGTCTGCTCAAACTTAGCTGCTTTTGTCAAGGTTTTTTACACACCTCTTCACATGAACTTGATTCCTCCTTTATTAACTTGCCCTCATGCCAAGTAAGTATGGAACAGTGTCTACAAATTAATCTAGCACTAAGACAACTGTGTTAAAACCCCATCACCTATACTGTGGAAGTTTTCTGTGATGCTGCTGGGAGCATCTGCCAGGAAAGCTGCTCTAGATTTTCCATTCCAAGCTGAATTTTATATGCCAAGCTTTTTGAACCTTGAAGCTGACATCTACCAAATGAGTTGTCAAGTTCCAAAAGATTTTCAAAGACATTCAGAAAATACTGTGCTTGTAAAAAAAATTGTTTCCAGCATTCAGAATACCCTTAGCAACAACTAATTCATTCCACTGCAAATGTATTCCATCTCACTTTTGATTTCATTGCCAAACATTTCTCCCTCTTATCTTATTCAGGCTTTTGGTACCTTTAGACACCAAGTTCTTTTTCTCAAAGATGAAACTGTATGTCTTCCCCAGCCACTTACTAATAACATGGGGCTTTAAAAATACTTCTACAATATTAACAGTAAAAAATAACAAGTGATATCCTGACTATAACTTTCACCATTGATTTCTGTGTTTTCCTGGATGCACACAAACTATGAAGCTAATATTATCTTTATTCCCTGCCTACCCTTCTGTTTCTATGTTCTTTGTCTCCTGGAAATCATAACAGAGAAATTAAACCTCCAGTAGCATTTCCTCTTAAATACACAGTATGACCCTACATATAATATTAGGACTCTTAAAATGCAGGTTCTTCTGGAAGAACTTAAATCCTAAATGGTTTTAGGGAAATCACTTACCAAGCTCCTCTGTAGCACAATATTCACTTAAAAAATAAGAATCAGCTAATTAATAGTGTCTAGGGAACCACAAATTGAGTTAATTTCTTTCAGAGCTCTATGCAAGGTGCTGAGTCTAGTAGAGTTGAGTGTGACCCATTTTTGCTAGAGGGATTTTTCCACTTAAGCACTGTCTCCTTTCCCGGCTTCAATAAGTAACTTTATACTGCCAAAAGCACTCACAGAGCAAAGAGGTGCTGCAGAGTGGCCTCAAAAACTCTGCTTTAATATCACTCACTTTACCACATGGAAATACCACACAGAAAAAGAAATAAAATGCAAAGGAAAAATATACAGTAAGAAGCATAAACTCTCATACGATATTCCATTCTTCCTCCTTTAAAAGCAGCATCACACTGCTATGATGACTATGGTTTCTTTTTTTCCTGGACTAATGATGCTTTAGCACTATGTCCTTAAAGCTCACATTGCTGGGATGCAGACAATAGCAGTATCACCACAATTTAAATTTGTATTACCCACTGAAATGTCAGCATTATCCTTTTATATTCTTTCTTCACTTGCTCCCAAATTTTCAGCAGCCTTTTTAAATGCCGAATGCAGAGTATAAGTCCTTTCAAAGGAAAATCCCAGGAATCCATGTGGTGGCAGGTGCCAGTTGAAGGCAGATGCAGACTTGCTGAAACAGTGCTTAGGCTACGTTCAGACCTATGTTCCACAGTCACACATTTCGACAGCTGACAGGGGTATAGGACTACACAGGAAAAATGTTTTACTGGTAAAAATGATTACTAGCTGTGAACAAAACTACTCCATAACACCTTGTGATTGGTGTCCTGACATTTCCCAAATCACTACTCTCCATAAACCCTGAATGATTCACAAAAATCAATGGCTACTGGCAGAACAATATTTTACAAAGGTGACAGGCAACAAGCAGTGCAATGTTATCTTTTCTAACCTGTGTGGCAGTACAGATGATATTATTGCTGTATTTTTAGGCATACATGGCTCTTAATACATATAAATGTGGCTGGAACCAGACAAATAAATAAAGAATAGTTGTTGAATCCATGGGATTAAGGACTCGATGCATTTACACCACAGAGGAGTAACAACAAGGAAAATAAGGATGAGGGTAGAGAGAAAAAATACTAAAATACATGAACACATCACTGCCATTGTATGTATTCTAGCTTTCCACAGGAAAAATTCAAAATAAACAGGTTTTGCATACACAGGGAATATTTGCTTACATATGAAAAAATTGTTTATCTACACTTGTTCAGGTAATGATAGCCCAAGATCAAAGAAAGGGATGACTGCTTCAGATAGTATTTCTGGTACAGAAAGACTTAGCCTCTGTTCTATGGGATCAGTAAGTATACCACCTTAACTCCTGTGTTCACAGAAACGAAAATCAAATTGCATTGTAAGAAATATAGGCCAGAAGATGTACAATTCATGAGTAGCTTAAAAAAAAAAAAAAAAAGAAAGAAAAGGAAATGCAGAATATTGAAGAATAGCAGTGAGACATCAAAATAATAACTTCATAAATAATTGAAGAATAATTGGTGAGAGGAAGGATAGGATGAAGTTAAAAGACTTCTTGACAGTATCAACTCAAAAGTGAGTAAAAAAGTATAATTCATATGGGGTCTAATTTTCCAGGATTCCACATCCAACTTGTGGTGTTATCAATTGGAGTCAGATGCCTGGTCCCATTATTGCCTCCAAAAATGTTAATCACTGATCATATAGAGAGGAAAAAAATTCCAAATTTGAATGGAAGCATACCAGAACTAAGAATCTAAACAGTTCTTGCTACTTCCCTTATCTCCAGAGCACCTGTCAGCACAGTAAATAAGTTCAAGCTAGTAGCAGAACTTTGAAAAATACGAGGATGAAAGTCTTGTGCTTCAAATTTAAATTGTTGACACATGAGCGAATGAATTTATGCTGCAAAGCCCTTACTCTTGGATGTGTACAGAAAAGAGAATTACTGAGAGTAGTCAAAGATATTCTAAATGGCAGTGACACAGAGAGGCGACTCAAACCAGGTCACCTGGAGTCAGAACTGCATTCGTGGAGTAATTCAGTCTGGGAAGTAAATATAGAAACAGAGAAGTTGCAGAAGCACTTTTTTTATGAGGGTTTCTCCATATTAACTCCTCCATTTACTTTGTGTTTTCCCCTAGACAGAAGTTTTCTTTGGATTTAGTCACCTAAGAAAAGATAACCTTGTTGGCTTTTAATATCCTTAAGCGCCAAACGTTCCTTCTTAACAAAAAAAGTTTGGAAATTCCAGAGCTGTTTTGTTGATGTTAACAGAGGAAGGAAGCCTTTCTGCCATCAGACTCCCAAAGGTGTGTTCTCCAGCCTTCCTTTGGGATAGGCAGGAAACAGGATGAAGTGAAATGGGATGAAAATAGTGCATTAGGGCACGTTTGCTAAACACAGAGGGTACAAGCCAGAAAAGAATTAATTAATACCTGAGGCTGTGCTATTCACAGTATTTAAAAATCACCACTTTGGACTTCCTGTTTTCTCTTGCAGTTTATACAAATGAAAGACAGAAATATAGAAAAGCACTTTGCCCATGCATGGTAAATCCCCCCATGTGCCAGAACCACTACAATAAAATTCAAGAACACTTTTAATCTCTATCCTTTTCATTTCAATAATCAGAGGAGCTGATCACTTATGATGTTCAAAATTCCCAGAGCAGAGGCTATAAAGAAAGAATGGGGAAAATTTAGAACCTATTTGAAGTAAACAATTTTCCTATGTTCTATAATTTAAGACAATTAGATGCTTATCCTAAGCTTCATTAATGATTGCTTCTAAAACATGAATCATTGCTTCCAGAATATGAAATACGCAAGCTACATCTGAAACCAGGATTTTTAATTCGAAGTTTCAGAAAATATGATCCTTGATGCTGTTACTGCCTGTGACCTCCACCAACCCTTTTGTCCCAACCGGGTAGTGCTAATTTTCTTGCCTTCCTCAGGCCCCCTGAGGAAGTGAGAGTGTATATTTTACCCCACTTCCAGTTTAAAGTTTTGTGATGGTTGAAATAAACTCCTACCTGTCTCACATACAACTTCCTCACAAAAGGAAAAGTAACTGGATCCACTTTGACTGGAGTAGCAAATACATTAAACTTGGCTATAAGTTTACCTTGCTATAATATTCCTAGTAAAAGAGTACTTGAATGAAATTCTTGTGTTTATTTTAAGAAAGAGGTCAGACACGAGGACCTGCTGATCCCAACTAGCTAAGAGAATCTATGAATTATTTACTATCTATACTGTATGATCAGAATTCATATTTTTCACAAGTTCCACTGTTGGCCTTGGCTTATTTATGCCAAATATGTAAGAATGAAACTCAAGGTATCAGGGGTTTATATTGGAATGAGCAGTAACAGAATGAAACAAAAAATCTGTAAACTGGAAGACAAACAGGTCAGATGCCAGGTTTCTAAACAGGAATTAAATTTTGCTGTAATTTGAGGTCATAACCTATAACTTAAAATCTCATCAATATTCATTAATGTTGCACATGCACACCGTGGCTGTGGGACGTGCGTGAGAGATCTCCAAAGAGGCTTCATCTAATCAAGATTTTTCTATTTGTGTTTTCCTGAAAGAGCAGAGACAGGATAGCATTAAAAAAAATAGAACAGCTTCCTCTTGACCTACAAGATCTAACGAAGACTTTTGACTAAAAATAATGTGAATTGACTTATTTATACAATTAAATTCCTATCATGCTTCATAAAACTAACTTCTTAGTTCTAGAAAAGATGCAGAAATATCAACAGGAAATGTGTCCTCCTATTGATATTTAGTTAGACAGTTTTATGAGAATTAAAATAGTAAGTGGAGTCCATTCTTCTCACAATTTCCTTCACTCTAAGATATATTTATTAAGATATTTTGGTTGAATTCCAATACATTCAGTGCTTCTAGCCATCACTGACATCTGCAAAAAGCTACAGATCTTTTCAACAGGAAATACTTCATTTCTAGCAGATCTTCCTTGTAATTTGGGCAAATTTCCCTCAAGCCAATGACTCACATTTGTATTTGGCCTCTCTCTAGTGCACTGGGAATTTTACACTCTAGCCTGTACTCATGGCCCGTCTTTCACTACTTAGATAAAAGAAACAGAACTGACAGCCCAACACCACAAGTACGGCTTTAATTTCTTGCAGTGCAAATAAAGCCCCAAGGGTTTACTCCTCAGCAAAGAGAAGTGGAAGCTGTAAATTAATCTGGCTGAAAGTTCCTAATATTACAAGGGGATCATTAAGCTCTCAGCAGCAGAGGGTTATGAACAGCCTTTTGTAAATTGTGACAACCAAATATGTACCCAGAAGACCTCACAGGACTGCTGGAGTACAACACTGAGTGCGTGCCTGCCAGGAGCTCCCCTCACAGGTATGAGTCTCAAACACCTCTAAATACAGGTGTGCAACCATTCCAGAGAGAACTGTGGCTTCCCTGCAGTATGGATAACACACACGTGCACAGTTCTACTCCAGCATCAACTATTAACCACCAACAGTGACCAGCAGCCTGACCCCAAAAACCAAGTTCAGTATCAAATTTTTGAGAAGAGTACTATTGGTATAGATACTGGAATACAAAACCTTCAGGAAATTCAGTATTTCAGGAGAGTAAATGTGAAGGGAAGCTGACTGGCCAGAAAGCAGAAATGGATAATGTAAATTCTTGTCGTGATAGCTTTTAAGTGTAAACTACTTTGTCAAAAGTAATTTGGATGAGGTAATCAGCGTACCTTTATTAAAATACAATTATTTCCTCCATCCCTGAATTTATAAAACAGCTTGTTATAGAAGGACTAAAGTACCAATGCCATAACGTACACTGCTAAAAATAAAAATGGGGGTATATATTTTACAGCTTCATTGTACCTCAGTCAGTAAAAGAACAATCCACAAAACTATCTCACCTTAAGAGCTACCATATTTAGCAAACTAAGAAGAATTACTTTGCAAACTTGCCTTTTTGCAAAGAAAATCAATGCCATTTTATGATTGTTAGGCTGATTTAGTGCCCCTCTATATTCAAATACTAGCTATATTTCTTTATTTACATAATCCATTAACAGCATTGACTTTTCCTCATTTTCAAACAGCATACATATCCTGCCATTCCTGACTATTTCAAGCATGCCTACTATTATTGCATAAAGAGTGGGTGATGTATCATCTCTAATTTAGGCAAAGCACTGTGTTTAATACGGTATGTCAGAGTAAGTTCTATTCTGCATGCCATTACTTTCAAATATGTCCCCCATATCTTTTAATAGTCAGTCATAATGGGTTTTTTTGCTTGTGTCTGACTTTTTTATTAATTTTTACTTTTTCCTTCTGTATGGGTAACTTCAATATTCCAAGAGAATTATATCCTCCCACCTTTATAGTGGTACTGAAGTCACACTCGTTCTCTTGTGCTTTATCATCCAGATACCATCTTTTTGTTCAACATTAACCTGTGAACCATCATGCCCAAAAAAAGCCTCTAAGCAAAATAAAATGTAAGGCACTATTTTACTTTATGTTGCTGTGGCCTAATGCATCTTACAATTCTTATTTCTTTCATATGATCTAGTTCAGATGAATGAACAGTGGAAAGACCTTCCAACTAATTTAATTGAACTTTTGCCCTCCACATAAATGTAGAAATAATTCACTTATGAAATAAATTAGTCTATGTCTACCAGTTGACAAAGACAAATACTGCCATTTTTAAGCAAACTGCAAATTCTTTAAATCTAAATTTAACAATAACTAACTGAAGACTCAGGGCAAAGGCCAGAGGGAAATCCAAAGTCACATTTACCAACTAATCCTCCCCAAGAGATATTACATCTAAATTTTTAATGAAATATTCTCTCTGCGATGTTGTTTAAATTTCTTCTAGATTTAAGCTTCATAGAACATTAATGTGTTCCCTTCCCCCCCCTCAAATTTACTTCTTAATAAATGTGGATAGTAATGTCCACAAATGTGCATGTGTGTAATAACACTGAAGAGTACAAACACTGCATTGAACATATTAATTAATAATTACTTAACTAGGTAATAATTACTGCTGCTGCTGCTGGTGTGTCACCTAAAAGACTGTTGTGGCTGATTTCAGCACACATGAGAACAATCCCTGTTTCAAGAAATTACAGAATCTTCTGTAACAATGAATTAACAATAACAATTACTGAAGCCTTAGGAAAAAAAATGTTGCTAACTTCATCCTTTTTTGTACCTTAGTAAAAGAAAAAACAGATGCAACAGCAAACAAATAAAAAAACAAAAAACAACAGCAGCTCCTCTGTGAAAATAATTCTCCTAAGACATTTTTCCTGGCTGACTGATGACCTGGTACTATGACTCGATTCCAGGAACAGGGAGGAAATCCAGAAAACAGGTTCATAAAAAAAATATAAAAATGCGTTTCAGTGGTATCACTAGCAGTATACTACAAAGGAAATTCACGTGTATTTGGCATTTATATTCAGCCTTAAAATCTATTAAAAATATATACATGAGCTCAAGAGTATATATCTATCAATATAAATCAAATATAAATCAATTTCTTCTAATAAAAGCCAAGAATTTCATTCTCAAGTTTTTATGAAGTGTTTAGAAGTCTAGTTCTACAAATACAATAAGATTTTGACATTATTTCTACTGAATTACAGATTCACTTGACAGCAATTTTAGACTTTTCACAATACTTCCCTCTATTTAAGACTTTAATCATAACTTCCAAGGATTTTCTTTCTCTTTACAAAAAATTCTGTACAATTTGTGGTGGCTTCTGTGGGAAAGAGCAATGGGAGAGGGGAAAAAAACCCTGAGAAAGCAGGGGTTTTGTTCTGTTTTCCATCTTGTACATCAATCCACCTTGACCAAACAGACATAATCCCTTTTTTCCTAATGAAAACTCCATTTCTGAGCAGCAGAGTTGTTTGGGTGAAGAAGGTAACATGGCTAGGATTTCTGGGCTATTGGCCAAAATAAATCAGTCTACGTGGGCTTCCAACATATTCAGAGCACAGGACAGATGATGCCCTCCAATGCCAGGATTTAGGGGCACACAAGGTGCACTTTTGGAAAGTGAGTTTTGGCAGCTGCAGCCTTTGAGCAGAGCTGGGAAATGCAAAAGAGAAGTAAGAGCAAGTGAAGTTCTAGTATGCAAAATAATGATTTAGTACAACCAGTTTTTTAATTCTATAAACTAATTTCAACAATTATTTCCTTATAGCATGAAATTCTGTAAGCTTATTTATTACTCTGAACTTTAAGTACTAAGTAGAAAAAAACAAAAAATCCCCAAAACACTCAATATTTCTATTCTGCAAAGAAAATGTAACATTTTAAGTGTAATCAACCTGTCTTGAGGTTGATTTCACCTAAAGACAGGTTGATTACAATTAAAGACATTCAAGACTTCACCTGTCAAGCCCATGTTCAAGTGAAGTCTATTCATCAGCAGCTCCACTGCTAATAAACCCTAAAAGATTTTATAAACTAGTCTATCTGAGAAAATTTATATTGGTAGAAAAGACACAGCCGTAAGAAAGTGAGAGAGCTGAGTAGCAATATATTTAAAATTAAAAGAAAAAAATTAAAAACTAAAAATCTTAAAAAAAAAGTCTCTTGACTAGAGCTGATATGTCCTCACAGAATGCTGAATTCATCAAAAGAAACCTCACACTTTCACTGCTGTAAAGAATGTTACAGTCAATATTTTATTTTCTCCAGCACTTGAAACACCACATGATGTGATTTAGAGTCAGTCACAAATTTAGTATTAACCCAAAGCAATTGATTACCATTGGGTCTGATCTCAGTCCAGAGCTATTAATGGGCTTCACAAATTATTCCAGTATAGATGTTTGTGTTATGTAGAGTAGCTCTGTTTATAATATAGAATAAAATATTCAAACACTGGACTTTATCAATAAAGAGGAAATATTGAGTCATCCAGAAACAGGGAATGGAGAAAAGTTTTACTTTGTGGAGTCAAGGAGTTATTAACAGATATTGCAACTTCAGGAGATGACACCTGATCACAAAAAAATGGTGATCATTTTTGTGTCTCCAGTGAGATATGCTGTGATCATTTTTGTGTCTCCAGTGAGATATGCTAGTTCCTCCTTCAGAAATTTGACATTATCTAGAAATACATTGTGGGATTCATCTTGGAAGGTGATCTCAGATTACCATGTAATCATTCATAACTCACTTCCCAGATTCACAACTCGAAGGAAAGTCCAGTAAATCAAACACATGCAAAATTTTAAATTTCTCCTTTCTCTAAGAACTGTCCACAAGTTCCTCAAATAAAAAAAAAACAAACTGAGATAAGCAGGGGAGCTGCTGCAGCTCCAAGAGCAGCACCTGCAGGTAGCCACGAATAACTGAGCAGGATGATGCAAAAAGAGAAGGGGGATTGCTCTGGGGCCAGGAACTCAAGGAAAAACTCCTGCAGCCAGTACAGTGTGCAGAAAAGGACAATGCAACCAGGGAAGTCACAGACTGATAACCCTACACACATACACTTTCCAAGGTGGAACATGAATTCCAGGCATTCCAAACATACAGAGCAGCTAAAATTTTGGCTCTTTGCTGCAGATTGTAAAGCTACTGCAAGGAAAACATTCTTTCCCCCTCAATTTACCTGCTCAGCCTTCATTAAAAAGAAAAAATTAAAGAGCAAAGAAACTGCTCTAGTTTCACATGAATGAAGAATGGATTCTATCAAATGGAAAAAGAATTACAGCTCCAAGCAAATTTTATTGGAAATTATTTGAAAAAACAGAAATAGCTAGTCCTTATAACTTAAAAAATAAGCAATTGTCAGTTGGAAGGAAATCTTGTTACTAAAATAGCATTTTCTTTTTAAAAACTCCGAGAGAAACCATTAAAAGTTTGAAACAGAAGCAAAATATTTTGAGGATATCCAGCATATACTTAGTTCCACATTTGCCAATAAAGGCTTTAATTCCAAACTGGAAGAAAATAGTTTTAAAGTGCCAAGTAACTAAAGCATAATAATGCAATTGCATTATACTCAGGCTTTCTGAACTGTTTATTCAAACGCTCCAAGTTGGCTGTGAAGAACACTAAATGATGTAGAAAACAAAGAGATTTAGATAACTTGAGTATTTAAACTGGAGGTCTCAAAGTGAAAATAAATATGAGGTAGCTGTACAAATCAAACTACATATCAGCTCATCATATGGAAGTTTAAAAATTGTACTAATTACAGGAAAACATCACTTATTGAGCTCTCAGTCTAAGCATACGCAATGAAGGCAAACAAAGGCAAACTTAAATTTAAACTAACTTTTAATGCAGAACAGAACTATAAAAAGAACTAAACAACCTGCCAGGTTGCTGTTAAAATAGAAAGCACTCAGTATTAATAAAATGGTAGCCTCTTCTTATCTGTCTTCACCAGAGTGCTGTCCACACTGCTGTTCTGCTTTTAAAACTGACAGGCACAAAGTAACAGTGAGTGATGTCATTTTTGTCAGGAAAATTCAAAATACTAAGATTCTGGATTTCAAAAGGGACAAAGATACAAGGAAAAGGAATTTCTCCATCTTCAGAATCTAACAAAGGCTTTTAATGGAAAACAGGTCTGAGTGTTAGGCCAGTCAGTGCCCTTTTCAATACCACCTTCACTGAAACTTCTCCAGATGCAGAGGCCAAATCTCAGCACCAGTCACACACACAGAAACAATTTCTTCCATGCTCAACAGACAAATGCATTTAGTGATGTGAAGGTCTGTTGCTGACAGACTTTAACACTGTGTGATTGACAAGATAAAATGGCCCAGCCTATTTACTCTGTGAATCTCAGACACTTTCTTCAATTAGAAATATCACCCACTAAGAACTGGAAAAGTTTATTTTCACTGATAACTGGACTTTCTACACCTTTTCTCTAGCAGAAATTTACAATAGTAAGAAATCAGCCATCAGTTCAGCATTAAGTACTGATGATCTGCATACATAAGACTTAATATTTGTATTCTTCAACAGTGAAGACTGACATGCCTAAGCCCATTACAGTCTCCTGGGCAGAAATGAAACATTTCACAAATACAACTATGAAAAACGAAAGCTTAGCTTTAAATGGGTGTGAAGCTGGAGAAGAAACCACTGGAAGCTCCTTGTTAGAACTGCACCAAGTGTTGGCGTTTATTTTCCAGAATATGTTGAAGTTTACTGTCTTTCTACACGTTGTTAAAAACATCTTTGCCTGCAAGTGCAATAGGCATATAAAAATTACTGTAAAAAGTCAGGCTTAATTTGCAAAAGACCTGATGGTGCTAGCTAGCAGGTCTTTTCCCCACTTTCTCAGAGTCTTTCTGTGGCCCCACTGCTCTGTTTGCTGAAACCATAATTTGTTATCTGGCTTCTCTCTGCAGTGACAGAAACTGTGCTGTTAAGACAAATTCTTTTAGGGAACATGCAAATCTCTCAAGTAAGCAAGGAGATGCAAATGAACACATCTTCTTGCTGAACAACTGCAGTATTCCAAATTCATCAAGGGTAACCCTGAGGGCACTGCTTGGCTTCAAAGAAAATGCACAGGAGCAGCTGTGGGGGGAGTCCAGTTGCCTGTGCTTCAGCCAAAGCACACCAGTATAGCTGGTGATCCTAAAGCATTTCAGATCTCATTTAAATTACACTTACAAAATTATGTTATTCTAAACTTAATCAATGCCCTGTAAATTGAAAAAAAATTAATCCCCAAGGCCACTATTCAAGAAGGAACTGTTTTTTTACCTTGCTTTACTCACTTGCTTTCCAGTTTTGATTTATCAGGTTCCATACTAAAAATTCTCTCAAATGAGAAACTAAAGCAACTGAACCATATTTGCATAAAAACAACTTCACTGGGGTGCATGAAGCTTGATAGCTCCCCTATGATTGATGCAATTGTTACCAGCAATAGGGAGAGAAAAGGGGAAGAAAATTTTTGAGAGAAAGAACAATGTCTATAAACTTGAATGGCATAAATGCTCTTCTCACTTTCTTCTGTGTGAAGACTTGTTTTCATCTAAACTACAGAATATTTCAGAGAACTGAATGTGATCTTACAGCTAATCTTAAATTGTGTCACTACATAAAAAAGGGAAACAAAAAAAAAAGTCCACAGACACTATATTATCCATCATACTTTGAGGAAGTCGTATAGGGCTGGAGCAACTCTCCCACAAAGACAGGCTGAGAGAGCTGGAGTTATTCAGTGTGGAGAAGAGAAGGCTACAGGAAGACCTAACTGCAGCCTTTCAGTAGTTAAAGGGACCCTAAAAGAAAACCAGAGAGGGATTTTCTAGAAGGGCAGGTAGTGACAGGACAAGGGCTTCAAACTGAAAGAGCAGGTTTAGGTTAGATATTAAGAAGAAATTCATCACTGAGACTGGTGGGACACTGGAGCAGACAGCCCAGAGGAGCTGTGGCTGTCCCATCTCTGGAAGCATTCAAGGCCAGGTTGGATGGGGCCCTGGTCTAGTGGAAAGTGTCCCTGCCCACAGCGGGAGGCTTGGAATGATTTAAGATCCCTTCCAACCCAAACCATTGTTTTCAAATCTAACAAATAATGTAAGCATTCACTGAAAAGTCTGCTTGGTATACTCTGCAGTCTTTCTTGAGATCCATTTCCTAATGAATTGGTATTTCTGGTGCAACAGGGAATCATCAGCCCCCTTTCTCATGTTCAGAGCACATTTACAGACAGGAGTCTCTGTGCCACATGAAGAGATCATTGAGCAAGGTGCCACACAAATGCCACACTGTGCTCCATGTCATGCTAGAGTCACCTCCCCCTGAACCACCCGGGGCATGAATGAACTCATAAACCAAAAATTTCTACTGAATATGTCCTGCTTTCAATTGCACAGGCTTTTGTCTTCAGAATTGAGACGAAAGCCCTTCAAGGAGTGTGGAGCACAGTGACAGACACTTCTCCATTTGAATATTGCAGCCAGAAATGTGAACAATTCAAGAGCAAAGGTCAAGTGGTTGAGACACAAAGTTTCTTCTGGATTAGGACAACCTTATATGTATTTTGGTGCCTAAAAAAAGCGAGATCCCAGGTAAAAATCTAACAATTATTCAAACTCCTTGCCCACAATAAAACAGTAAAAGATATCATTTTAAAAATCCTATTCTTTCTTTAGAAGTTTGCCTTTTTATCGATCAAAATTCCACCAAGTCTCAATAAGACTGACTGGACAAACAAACCTTAAAAACTGAAAATGGATTTTCTGTTTCCAAAAGTACTCAAGTAGGATAGTGAACAGAATTTTCACACACCTAGAAGTTTGGGTTCTTTGTAACCTCCCATTCAGCCACAGCACACATTCAGCTTATTATGCACCCTAATCATACATACTCAAAAACTTCTTACTTGAAGAATTCCAGTCAGCTGTCATCTAGGCTATGTGTCCACTGGACACTTCACTGGGTGCAGTGAAAGCTAAGAGCTCAAGTATTTGAAACAGAAACATTTGTTGTGCTTTGTACTTCCAAGTACTTTGGAAAATAGTTCCTCTAGCAAATGTAAAAGACATTTTATCCTTTTATCTGAACACCTGATTGTAGTAGTATTTTAGAAAATTAGGGATTTTTACATCAACTTTTTGGGAGAGATTTTTATACCAAATCTTTCTGCAATCGATCCTGCCATCACAACAACCTTCTTTTGGGGAAAATGCTAGTAATTGAGAAGATGCAAAGCTGGCTGATACTAATAACAAGGAGTTTCCACATAATACTTGCATGCAACATGTATCTGAGGCCAGATTATGAACACTAGGAAGAGGTCTACAAATTAAATGCAATTTTCACCAATATCATATAACAAGTAACTTTACTACTATGACCAGTCTTTCTTATCTAGGTCATCAAAATATTTTCCTGTGATTACCAGTTTTGAACACTCCTATTCCAAAGCTGTGTTTCAATTAATGTCCATCCTGCTAGGACCTGTTACAACAAAACATACCAACTTCATGAATTCTGTTGTTCCTAAAAGACCTGATGGACAGCATTATGAAACAGCACTACTCTAAGTTTTATTAGAAAAGCTATGGCACAAAATACAGGGTGGCTTTTGCATCGAGCCAACTCTTCTGAATGAGGTTCAGTCTCCACTGTAAGACATTTTGCCTGTTGCCAGCTCAGTAGTTTACCTGCAGTAGACCTTCAGATCTGCTAGACTACCTTCTTTTAAACATTTTCTTTTCAGATTGTTCACAGTGATACATTTAATCTGCAACCAAAGATGGAAATAAACCATAAAAATAGACCAAATGCATTCTGGAGTTGACATATGAACGATATCCTAACTGATGACCATTCAGGTTTGCTCTGAGATGCACAGGTTACATGTAAATAGCAGCCCAGAGACCATTTGCAGTCAGTCCAGCATTTGTGCTTAGGTTTGGTTTCAACAGAAACCATGGCACATTCAGGAGGCCAGAGATGATGTGTACACAGCTGCTGCCTCCACAAAGAGATGCGACAGAGCCAGAGAGCAGCCTTCCCATTAAAGGAAGGCACTTTCTTTTAAGCACAATCTTCTCTCCACATGCCAACCCCACCATTCACCTTTGACTCCCCCTTGGGCGTGGATTCTGACACCTTGAGAAGCTTGGGTTACCCATAACACTCAAAACAGGGATGGCTTTGCTAACAGCAATCCTCTTGGCATTTGTTGTTGAAAGGCTTTTCATTGACAAAGGGCTTTATTTATCTGGTTTGGCTTGAGCTTTAGAGGACAAGAGAAGCAGCAACTGTTCATGTATTTTTCCATTATTTCTTCTTTAAGCAACTTGATCTTAACACTACATTCTTCTCAAGCTTCTCTGTCTGCTCCCTAACCCAAATGAATCGTAGAGACCTTCTTAAACTTCAGCCCACTCTAGGATCAGAAAATGAAGGCAATTAATGGCTGTTTTGGATCTATTCTTACACCTTGCTTATATTCAAAACAAAAAAAATAAAGAAAGTGAAGAGTCCTAGCAAAAAATCATCTGAAACTCAAGATTTTAAAATTTAAAGCACAACATTTCAGTATGCGCAGCAACAGAAGGGTCTAACGAGGTGCCTACAAAATCTGTTTTTTTATTATCACTTTATAACGATAACCTTGGCATAACTTACAAAGATTATGAGACACCATAACTCTAAACAGGAAACAAACAGACCCAAAAAAAAAAAAACCCACAACAAAAAACCCCAAAAACCCAAACACATCAACAAACCTGATCTAAGGTACTAAAGTTTATTCACAGAAATAGCAATCCAATATAACCTGTCAGCATCACAAAAACACAATACTTCTTGTCACATCAGTTTATTAGTCTGCCAGTCAACTTTATCTTACTTTCCAGTAGCAATTTTTCCAGCAACAATTGGATTTTAAATATATTTCTTTTCCTTTGATAGCTCTACATATGCACTTACACATTGACATAATTGTAAAGAACAAAAAATATCCAGCTTTATGTGCAAACAAATAGGTGACATATTTTTGTGAGCAATAATGGGCACTGACTTGCCTAGAGAGAAAGAATCATTTACGCTGATGAAGAGTCAGTCAAATCCCACAGGAAATACACTATGCTAGATTGTGATCTTCAGTGTGCTATCATATTACTTCCATGCAGGAAAAGGAATAAAAGCCATGACAAAAGGAGTAAGATCAACTTGATGATATAACACATATTTTGAATCTGGGGTATGAATTTCATGCAATTAAGACTGTGATTTTAAAAATACTTGACAAAGCCATTCTTTGGGGCTATTCAGATAACTCATTTAACATGTACTCTCTTCACAAGCATCAAACCAGAAAAAAACAAGCTAAATATGTCAAGTAAATTATGCAGAGTGATCCAGTCACTTGTGGCAAGATACAAAAGACACTTAAAGGTTGTGACACTGAACAAGGCAACAGATGCTGAGAACCCAGCTCCTTGGAGCAGAAAGCACAGCCCGAACTTGAGCACCTAAAGTTACTGTAAAGTGGGTAGAGAAGTTGCCTAAAAGTAGAACAGGCTCAGAACAGAAACACTTAAACAATCCACAAGAAACACTCACAGGAGAAGACCTTCTTAAATCTTTTCCATTTACGACAACTAAACTGGATGTTAGAGACATCCCAAACTGGAAAATTATAACCTGTGTTGTCCAACACCTGCTCTGTTACAGATTACAGTTGTCAGACTGACACTCAGACTTTGTCTATTGTGTTTAGGCAAAGCCATGAGAACATGCTCCACCCTTATTTGAGCAAATGAGGGCAAGCCAGAGGGAGGAAGCAAGAATGGGGCTGTTTTCCTGCCCCAAGGTTACAGCAGGCACCAACACCGCGTGGGCACTGACAAGATAAAAAACTGCTGTGCACAAAAGAACTTCAGGATCCTCATGGACAAGTGAAGAGTGGTCAGAGCATCTCTTCCATTTTTCCATGTGCCTCTAATGATTTCTACTGTGTAAGTACATAAAAGCAGATAAAAATCAAGGGCTAACCAGTCAATAATTTGTATATGACACTAAGTTGCTATTCACTGAAGCATTTTGATACAACTACTGCTTAATAAGAACAGATATACCATATGTAAACATGGTAAGAATTCCAGACAACTAAAATATGACACTCAAAGTTCAGATTGTTAAAAAAAAATAATTTACACATCACTGAAATACTGCTAGGTTGCAAAAATATTCCTGTTCTCTCTTATACTAACAACAGAACTATAATAAAGCAAAGACATAAAAACCTAACTGAATAAAACTTCCTAGTTTGTAGTTTTCAAATCTGCAATTACCTGAATCCTTTCAAAAATAAAATAAGTAATAAAATATATAAGGTAATACCTAATTTGTTTTACAGGTTTAAAATTCTAAGTGCCAATAAAATGTCATTCTTATTTTAGGGAAAAACTGCCAGATAAATACTGGATGTGTTTAAGAGAGATGCAGTGTAGTAGCATTATTTCCAATGTGAAAAATTGAATTATTTATCTACAGTGTTGTTTGTTTCACAACCTTGATAAAATACTAAATTTAAAAAAATAAAATGCATAGATTTTTGGAGAAATTAGTTTAATATATCATCCCAAAGAAGAGATAAATAATCAAGTTACAGCATTCTGGAAAAAAATTGCAAGTGAATCTGTAGTTCTCAAACAGTAGCAAAAAATGAACAGTATGAACTGAAAAATATATGTGACAAGTCTCAGACCTGAAATACTTGGATATATAAACTTTATTTTAACATGGCCAGGTTTTGTTGGCAAATCTTGCAACAAACTGACTAATGCTCCAGCTGGTATCAATGACAGAGCTCTCATTGATTCCAAGCAACTGCTCCCATTCAGAGAAGCAAAATGCCTTCCTAGCCCAGGGGAATATCTTAAATTCTTTCACAAACATAAACAAAACCAGAAAGAAACAGAACAGAAAATAAAACCATAACTCCCTTTGCTTTTCTCTGCGTACTTCATGCAGTTGTTTCTCCTGAATCTCCTTCCAAGTGAATTTAATGACAAGAAAACTCAGCAAAACCAGTAAACATTTAGTGAAATTCACAGAAAGCAAAATTATACCGTGTTAACACAGCCAAATATAGAATACCAATTCCGAAACACAACATATAAACCCCACAAATCAAAAAAGGAACATCCCTTGCCATTCTCCAACAGGTACAGAAAACCCTGCCTAGCTCACAAAAACATTCAAGACACAAACCTAGATTCTTCCTAGCACCTATAAATCCTGTAATTTATTAATTTAGCTCCTTCCACCTTCACTTTTGACCACAGAAAAGGAAACCAGAGATTGCAGCCATCAGAATCTTGGAAAGCAACCATGCTTTCCATTATCATTATTATCAGAATAATTTACTTATGCTCATCTGAGAATGGCAAAACACTGACAAATTAAGTAAATCATGATATTGGGGGCAGGGGGTTTTATGGGGAGAGGAAGAGGCAGAAAAGCAAATCAACATGTCACAAAAACCAGCTGAGTCTACAAAGTGATTTATTTCAGTCTTCCCTGACAAGGAATGCCTTCTTTTAACAACTTTAGGTTTTCAAATTGACGACTCAAAGATCTTCTCCACCACTAACTGCTGTCAACTGAGACTCAGTAATTTAGCACTGGTTTGTCACAAGGCTCTGACAAGTAATGTTTGATCTTCATCATCCCATCACAGGATGCCATGAGACGAGATGAGCAGGCAATAATATGCTAAAAAGTTAAGAAATGACAAACACTTCCCTCTGTCTCAAGTCCAAAGGAACTCTATGATGATCTTACACAAGATGTAATCTATCGATATGGAAAACAGAATACAGCTACAGTCAGCTCATGATGACAAAAACAGGAGCATTGCCTCCAGCACAGGGCTGTGCACCACATGGAAGTACAACTCTGCACTGAGATCGAAAATAAATATGAAAAACTTTTGCAGCTTTGATTCAATGGGATGAGTTTGTTCCACCAGTCCAGATTGTTCTGTTTTCTGAGCTATGGCTGCCAAAGTCAAAATGTGAGACTGAACCATTAGAGGAGAAAATATCCAGAAAAATCTTGAAAAATTCATTCTCAGTAAAATCCTGTAACTGCAAAGATAATAGGAAACATATTGTGACAAGTGTGCAGAATAAGAGGAGCTATTACTCTTCCCTCATTATTTTTATATATATTAACATCTTTTACACTGCCAATGACAAAGCATTTAGAGCTTTGCCACCTTATTACCTAGTTGCCAGATCTCTTTAACCCTCTGCTTAAAACACCACACATTTCAGAAAAAATTCATCTCACCATTACTAAAATTTTGGTGCTTTCTATATATTATTTCCAAAATGCTTATTTCCATAGCTGATGAACCCCAGAATATTTAAAAAAAAAGCACCACTATTTCACTAAGCTAAATTTTATGCTGTTGTGGCTTTGCAAGATAACAGTCTGTTCAAAACTTACAAGAGGCGATGACAAACCTTTTCATTAAATTATTGTGGCAGATTAGGATTTCCGCTTGAATATTTCTATTTCATAGTCCACATTCAGTGCCTCTATCTAATTATTCAAACAACTGATGCATATTGTGCAACAGAGATGTACACCTCCACGAATCATTAGTTACATATATACACCCTAACACATACTGAGCTCAAAATTAATTTTAAAAAAATTGATAAAAGATATGCCATTTTATGTGCGATGGCAGAATCATAGTAAACCACATTAAACTGGTATTCGAACGGACAAATTAAAAATAGTTCAACATGCAGAATTGCCTGACTGCATGCTTATGGTGCTTCTGTAGAGCTAATCCTGCCAAGGAAGAAAATTATTATTCATTTCATCTGAGCAGCTAAGCATAAGATAATATAATGAGGAAGCTCAGCTAGCAGACTACTTAACTTTTCTTCCTTGAAGCACTGAAACCCCTATTAAATTCCTGTACTGAGACTCAAGGAAAAACTCTAAGCACCTTATGATTAACTGGTGCTTGCTAGGGAAAGCACTGTACAATCATCAACTGCAATAGCACAGCAGAGGAAGGCTTTAACAAACACATAAAAGAAACCTGCAATGAGAGCAGGTTTCTCTCGAGATCTGCATGCAAAGGCAAAGGTTAAATACAATTTTCTCCTGGTTCCCCTACTGCAACAATAACAATTGGGTTTTAGGATGCTATTGTTTTCTTGTAGGGCACAAATAAGGCTGACCTAAGGCCTCAAGCAAAGGCTGTCTTCTCCAATGAGCCTTTCTGGGCAACATTAATTCACCACTACTTTATAAGGCACTGCTCACAGATAAAAGCAGTTGGTGGAGGGTGCAAACTCGCAGGAAAAAATGGAAAGCAGGTTTGTTGACAGAAAAATTAATTCCTTATGAGTCATCTTTGGCTATGATAACTGAATGATTAATTCTTCTTTTCAACTTTCATCAATTCCTTCTAGGCATTTAATCCTGGTCAGGACAGCTCCTCACGAATTAGCCTGATATCATCTCCTCTGACTTGTGTGTATTTACACCATCATGGGATTTGAAGCTGTATTCTATCAACACTAAAACATTTTCCTCCTTAAAGAATTCCCTAGGGATGTGTTTGCTGTAATCCTGGGCTAACTTCTGTCAGCACTCCAGAAACCCAGAGATTCACCTGGTCCACCCACTTTTGACCGGATAGCTGCAAAATGAAGCAGTTTTGTTCAAGAGCTGGAAAACCACGGCATGAGCAAAATATTTGTTTTGTACAGTCACCTTCAAGCTGAGAGGAACTAAAGAAAGCTGAGGTGATCCCAAAGCATCACAGCCTCTCTAGCTGAATCTCAAAACAGGTAGCTGCTTATTCCTATCTTTCCAAAACTGTAAAGCTCTGTCATAACATGAATTTCTAGTCAAGACTCATATAGGTGTTTTCTGCCTCAGTATTTGGCAGGAACACCAACAAAAAGAAAACACAGCCTCAACACATTTTGGTTTTTGTAATTGTTGCCTTGTCCTAAAAAGAAACACAACATAGCACAGAGCAGTTTGAAAGTTTTCAAATAATCCATTTTACCAGTGTTTCTCAGTAGCATATGACACAGACACAGACTCCACCCTAAACACTAGCTAAGGATCTAATGGCATGACAAAGAATTTCTCCTCTGGATCAGCAGAAACACAAAAAAGACAAAAAAGAAAGTGAAGTTAATACCACTAGTCTGCCTCTACCAAGCAAATCCTTAGTGGCTGTGCNAAGTTTTCAAATAATCCATTTTACCAGTGTTTCTCAGTAGCATATGACACAGACACAGACTCCACCCTAAACACTAGCTAAGGATCTAATGGCATGACAAAGAATTTCTCCTCTGGATCAGCAGAAACACAAAAAAGACAGAAAACAAAGTGAAGTTAATACCATTAGTCTGCCTCTACCAGGCAAATCCTCAGCAGCTGTGCCAAGTACTCATTTATTGTAGCAGACTCAACTCCACAGGAACAGTTTGGCCTGTATGCACTTCAGAAAGAAAACCAGCCAAAACGGTTAAATACTAACTTGACTTTATAAAGGAATTATTATTTTTAAGCAGGACAAGAATCTGTAAATGTATTATCTGTTCCACAATGGTATCTCTCTGGTTTTGCATTTATCTTGTTCCTTCTGGAGTGAGCCGGCAGATTTCCATGCTTCAGGCTCATAGAAAGCGCCTGGTGGACTGCAGAAGGCATTTCTAGTGTCCTGGAAAATTACATAAATCAAATGCTCAGTGATTGTCATTTCCCAGCTAAATGCTGTTATAAAGAACTGTTTATACGGACTTAACATTTTTTTCCTACCTGTCAGCTACTGATAAAGATTCACTCCCTAAATCACAGTAATTTCATTTTAGCTGTCATAAAGAAGATTTAATATGGTGAAAAAAGAAATACATGAAAACAAGTGTGATTTACTTTTTAGAACAGTTATATAATTTTGTGTAGCTGTTTCAAAAGCATTGTGCTTTCATTTTTTAGTTCATATCCAAACAATGACACAAATTCATTGTAATATATGTATGATTATCTCTTTGCAAACTTTGATAAAAATAAGCTCATAAAGTTTCTTCTCCCCGTTCACACTTTGCACAAAAAATCAGTTTGGACATAATGTCTATTATCAGGATATTTTCAATTTTTTTTAAAGTAGAATCATAAAATCAGTTTCTTGAAATTTTTTTGGAAGTAGCATTCAAAGCTGAATATCCTTCCTCATCATTTGAAATCTCACTGAGACCAACCCAATGCATTTTACTCTGAGTATATGAAAACAAAAATTCTGTCAGAGCCACGAGAATTCCTGAATTCACATCTAGTATCACAATAGTATTAATTGTAAAGACTATTGTGTGAATGGCAAATTTGAGGGGTAAAATTTAGACATACTACATAAGATTTGAATGTAAGAAATAAAGTCCTGCTCAGTTGTCTACAGTTCCACTTCTTCATTCTCCCATGACATCAGGAAGGATGGCAGGAACTGAAGTGTAGAACCTAGTATTTTTCTTATTGCCCTAAATAATATAATTTTTAAGTTTAAAAATATTTTTTGAAGTGAAATTGTGAAAAACTAATTACAGTATGAACTAAAAAATGCAAACAGAAAGAGGAAACCCTTCAAACTGTGGCTATCAAACACAAATACACAAAAAACATTGTGCTGATCAAGAGTTTTCAAGAGAAGGAATGATATATTTCTACGGGTATACAATACCTTTGAGTTGTGATCACCCTTTGGCAGCAGTGAAATGGCATATGTAATTGCTAAAAACAACAGATTTTCTTCAAGAGCTTTGCTGCTTATGTTTTCTATCCAATTTTACACTGATTAGTTTCACAAAACCAGAATTTTTATATTGCAATATCCCCAGGGGTATGCAGTCATCAGTTCGCATAATGATATTTTGGAAGATAGAAGAAGAGCTGTAAGAATCTTACAAAGAAATAGAGCTCATCCTTCTATAAATGCACACAAAAGAAAACAAAAAAATTAATCCAGAATGTATTTATCTTCCTTTCCTCTCTTTTCTAATAGTTGAAAATATAAATTTTCAACCACAAATGTTACTTTCAAATTTTCAACATATAAAATGGTCTGCTGTAGAGAATGAAAATATTCATCTTTCCAAAACACAAGTTTTTGTGTCTGGCTTCATAATTAAAATAGTTCAATGCTACTATGGCAGATGTGAACCTTAGTGATGCCCTGTGCAGCTCCAGGTGAGAATTCTGGGGTGATTAAAATGGCTATTTTATATTAGCTCCTTTTCAAATATCATTTCCCAAACCTCAGACATGACACATGTGGAACACAGTCACCACCTGGTTTTTACACCTGCTTCTGGAAATGACAGACAACTGGTTTTGGCACAAACCTTCGCTGTCAGTAATACGTTACACGTGGTGCAGGTTTAAAAACCAGCTTTTCTTGCCATGTCTCCCTTCACTTCAGACAAACTCTCCCTTCTTACAGCCCAGAGGTGATGTATGGCAGAGGGCAGCCAGGCAGATTCTGGCTTTATGAGGACATTTTCACCACTAACTTCCCAGGTGAATCATTTCAGTCATGAAAGAAGAACATTAAATGAACTGACTGACAGATCCCAACAGGCAGAAGTAAGGGCAACATATGTCTTTCCAACCTTTACTTGCTCAAACTGCTTTTTGTCCTTCCAGCATCCCTCACCTTTATAGGATAGAGAGTTCTTAGCAAACTTCATCCTTTGACAAATTTTCTTCCTTCCTGTGATAGGGTCAGTGTTCCTGTTGGCCATATGATGCTGGGAAAGACACACTGACCTGACTTCTGGATAGGTTTTCATCACACAGGAGTCTCCAGTCAGAACTTCAAACCAAGCAGATACCACCGATCATATCTGAAGAGCTAATCTTGTACTGTTGAATTTATAGGTGTTTTTTATTCATGACACCAATATAAACATGAGCTAGACCATGAAAATAAAAATCAAATGTTACGACAGCTTTTCTTTTTCATTGTCCTTGTAAATCCTATCAGATTTAGTATTTAGGCATTTGTGGTAATGAGTATGATTCCCACTGGGCTTATATGACTTCACAGATCTGAACAATAAGTAAACAGAATATGTGAGGATATAATGCGTATTTACCAAAGATCTTCCTGCCACTCTGAAGAAAATGCTTCCAATTCTGTTCTAGACTCTGTAAGCAAAGTTTACTATTTCTAGTTACTTCTACAGTCACAACAAATATTTTTCTAATAAGATTTAAACCAGACGCTGAGAACAAAGGACACAAGGAAAAGAGCCAAAAGTGGACAGATGTCAATACTACTGTTTGTTGCTTTTGTTCTTTTAGTTTTCTGGATACTTACTAGATTCTTGAGAATTACAAGAAAGATTCACGCCCTGTTACTTTTCCATAATTATATCAGTAAAGAGTCTCACATCAAACCAGTTGTATTTCAGAACAGTAACTGCTTTTTCCTTATTTTGTGGTGTTTCCCTTCCACTACTTCTGTCCTAATGCTAGGATTTCTGATTTGATGCTGTAACCATTTTCTGCATTTTAATATTCCAGCAAAGGGTCCATATAAAGAAGCAGAGTCTATATCATTTTCTGTAACTTAAATTCAATGCTATTTAGAAAAAGAAAAAAAAAATAAAGTCATTCTCACAAAAGCATAGAGATTTCCCATGCTGTTAAAGGACTATAAAAATAACTAAAATAATTCTTTAAACAAGTCCATTGTTAAGATTCTTTTTTCAGTAGTTCAATAGCCTAATGTCTGGAGCAATCCCTTTGAAAAGGATGACACTGTTTTTGCATTCTGTACCCTTCAAATGATTCTGTGTGCATCCGTACCATAATCTGTTGAAAAAGGTCATTTTGAGACATTCTCTTAAGGAACATAAAAGTGCTACACTCTTACAGCATCCAGTTATTGCTAGTGCTATGATGAGGCTTACTTCTCTGTCCAAGTATCCAAAGGTTGATTAAATTAAAATAAAATAAAATAAAATCTACCATAATGCCAAATTGGTAAAAGAAAGGCAAGAAGAAAAACAGGTTTAATATTATAAATTTTAAAAGCCAGATAGTCCTCAAGTTCACTATATTCATCTGTCATTATTCAGGCATAGGTACAGTGGGCTAATTAAATGTTAATGAAATACAAATAATCTGCTGGTCACAGAGCATAGCTAAGGAGCAGTAACTGTACAACAGCTGCTGAAACTCACTGAAAGTGCTCATGTCAGCATCTCAAACAGCATCTAAAATCTGGCTTCTAAACATCTGAATGAAATAATAATGACTTCTTCATGTAATTCATTTCAGAAGACCTGCAATTATTTTTGCTTCAGACAGAGGTCTTAAAATGGTCCACATGATAGCAAAAAAAGAGCTGAACAGTTTCACAGAACAGTACAATTAAATGCGAGATTTTTCATCTGCTGTTTTGTTAAAATCTTTTTAAGTAAAGCAGTGTCTTTAAAAGCAGAGCTGTATTGAGATGCTAATGAAATCGATAAATGAAACTCATGCCAGAAATACTGTCAGAGACACGAAGCCTTTGCTCCTCTTCTATAGCACGATGGTCAAAGATAAGTGCATTGGGCAAAGATAAGATTTAAGCTCATTCCTCATTTAAAGCTTGATTTGTTTTTAGACACAAACTTGCTCCTAGCCAGAAAGACAGCCGTGATCTTATTGCGGTCCAGCTGGAGACCATGAGGAAGACAGAGAGGATTGGGCTGGCCAGTGAAATGTCACACACCCAACAGCTGGAGCCTGAGCTAGTTCACAGGATATGCAGAGAACGAAGCAGCCTACTCCTTACCCACTGCAGGCAATTTAAACGCCAGCCTCAAAAACCTCATGTCTGAAGTGCATCCTTAAAATGGAAATTGCTCTCAGGAGTGCTGGGCACATTCCCTCAGCTCAGGCTGCATTCTTACAGCCTCCTCCTGCAAGCCAGAGACTCAGGGTTGGGTAACTCATCTGTTTGGGGAATCTCATATGGGCACAGCTCAGATGGTCCAAGAAAGGTGCCTGTGCTCCCTATCTTGCCACAAAAAGAGAGAAAGAGATTCCAAACATCTTGTTTGAAGTCATAAGGTGTCAGTCATAACTTAGGAAGAATCCTTACATTCTCAAAAAACACCAGTTCGCAATAAGACAAATTCTTTTCCTCCCAGTGCTGGGTCAACCATTTGACTTCACCTTAAGTCAGATGAAGGCAGTGCTCCCAAGTCAGCAAATTACTTCTCCCCATCTTTAAATCCACCTGTGCTAGAACAGAAGGGTAAAGAACATTTTCTCTTCTGAGACAAATTCATTATCACACTACCTTTAGTGCGAGTGTTGTGTGACAGAGTTAATAGCTGCCATCTATCCCATGCCCCTGCTGCATCCAGGTCTCCATGGAAAGCAGAGCAATGCAGTGGCTGGAATCTGCTAGGATAGACTCCAGCTTTCAGTCTTCAGTCCTAATGGCCAAGGGACTGTACTTTATTCCACCCCACTGACTGGACACAAGCTGTGAGATGGAGCTCAGGCTCTTCCTGCCAAGGCCAAACTAGCACTGCCACCGAACTCCTTGAAAACAAACAGATCCATCATCGCCTGCATGTTTACAAGGACAGACACAAAATCACATATAAATCACTCTGCAAAAAATTCAGCACGCAATATTAATGCAGGCATTCCTATGTACATACAAACACACCTCAGCCTGCACTACAAAAACACACCTAATAACTAGGAAATGTAATGATCTGATGGTTTGCAGGAACCTTTTAAGCAACCTGCAAATACAAGGCTTGACTGAAGCTCTTCATATTGATTCTGTACTCAAGAAAAGGGTTTCCACTCTGTACCGAAAGCCATTCACCCCAAAGAAACACGATTTTACTGCAAAGATAGAATATTTTCTGGTAAGAGGTACAGCAAAAACCTTCTTGAAAACACAAAACAGCCGTACAGAAACTCTCTGCCAGCAAAGTCTATCTGACACAAACTGTGACTTTGAAGCTACAAGGGAAATGTTTCACTCCGCTGTTGAATAATTTGGCAACTCTTCACCCAGAAAGAAATTTGCCGCAAATGAGTTGAGAATCTTGATCATCTGTATGCTAGTCACATTCACCCCTTTCAAATTACATGCATGAAAATTAAACAAACTACACTGTTACAACAAGACAGTGTCGAAATCAATTGTAAACTTCAGATTCTTTGGTGTTCTAAAATCAGGGGGCCTCTTGTTATAACCTAAATAGAAGCAATAAATCCATTTACTACAGACATAACATGCCAATCCCTCTATAGTGGGTGGGCACATGCATAAACACTGGCATTTGTTACACAGGAAATCTGCACTTCTGTGTTCAGATAAAAAAACTGAACACTGGTTTTGAACCATTAGTCAGGAATTTTCCAGCAACTTGCAGCATTTAGAAAACACAATCCCCTTCCATCTCCTTGACAGAGACTATTGCATACATCACCAGACATCATCATTATATTATTGCATACATCATCAGTGTTTATTACAAGAGGTCAGACACTTGTCTAGCATATGTAAATTGACACTGCCTGTGCTGGTGCTGAAATTGTAATCCCTACCTAGCAAAAGCATTATTTTCCAAATGAATCCAGAAACTTCTTACCTAACTAGCAAACAACTCAGCACTTTGCTGAACAGCAATCTCCTTCAGGCTGAAGCCTATGGGCTAAGCAACATCAAAACAACTCACACCAGGGATTCAGAATGGGAAGTAAGGAATCTAACCAAAACTGTAGGGAGAATGAAGTAATCATCATGTAATCATCATGAAGTTCAATCATCACGGAATTAACAAAAATTGAATTTGGTCAGGACATGAGGGCATATCCCCAAGAGCACCAAAGGATCCTTCATGACCACAAATGGTCAGAATCATGTTTTTACACTTCATTCAAATACAAGAGCCCACGACTTTGAGTCCCTAAGATCTGAATTTGAAAACAAGTTGTAAAACAATACCTGATAAATCACCAGCATCAATCTCCTTTTTCTTTAGGAATGCCTCAACCAAGTATCCATCCAATCAGAATTATTTAAAACCACACAGCATATTATCTTTAGTTAATGTGGCAAAAAGTAGAAGAAAATCTTGCTTATGTTGTACTTTATACTACAACTTGTGTAGTCCTAAAAGATATTATTAGGTGATACACTCATTCCAGATTTCAAAATATGTTATTATAAAAAAGATGAAACACAATGGAAAATTACTGTCATCTTCAAAGTTTTCCTACTTAACTTGGGGAAACACAAAGAGATTTCAAGTCTTTCTCCTCTTTTTTTTTTTTTTTTTAACATTTAGATCATATCTTTCATCTTTTGAAGATGTCATTATGCTCTTTTAATCTTTTATATTTTGCTTCTTTTTAAGCTCTTGTCCATATCCAGGGAGGCAATTAAGGACTGGTTTTTGTGTGCAACTGCAAATAGATAGGTTTAATGAGTCTCTCACACCACAAAGACATATTCAAGAACACATTAGCCTTTGCACTGAGCAATATCTAAGGACCATTAAGAAAAATACTCATCACACTTATTTCTGTGGAGAAAATGCAAGAGAGGTAATATCAGTGATTTTCATTCTGTATGAATTCTCAGAAAACCCCAAAAGCTTTCCTAACCTCTCCTATCAAAGGATACAATAAGAAAAGTCATCACATACATGAGAGGCCTGAAGCTTCTATTATTTCCCCTAAGTATTTTGAAAATATATGTCATTCAAGGAACTGAAAGCCAGAAACTGACTTCTAGGTTTTTTACCTCTCAACCTGCAATCTGACTACTAACTTTGACACTTCTCTATGAAATGAATGCAGCATATTGGTCTAAAAAATTAGTCATTTGACTAAAAAATCAATAATCATGAAAACGGGATCCTCCTCATTGTGATTTTGTAGGAGGCTTTTTCCTCCCTCCCTCTCTGAAATATATTAAGATTCTTTGACAAACCACCACTGGGGAGTGGATGCGTGTCATGAAGCTCCAATGCCTGCTCTGAAAGGATGTTATCAGGGAATTTCCCAGGAGAGACAGATTCCTAAATCTTAATTTGCATCATTAATAAAGACAAAATATTTTCTGCATGATCACTGTATACCGCAGAAGCAGGGCTTTCCAAAGCAGCACTGGAATAGACTAGAACCCCCTCTTCTTGCAGAATTTCAGCAAGAAGAGAGACAAGACAAGAGAGCTCTCTGACAAGACAGCTGAAGGCACATTAACTGATGAACTGGCATTCCAAAATCTACCTATACTCAGCACATAACTTCTGTGCCATACTTGGTGCAGAAATTTGAATGTGAACACCAAATAGTTTAAGGCAATATACACAAATACACTTGGGAATACATTAAAAAGTGTCAATACTTTCTGTAGAACCTCAATTTGTCTATTCACTGCTCATTAATTAATGCAGAAAACAAAGTCAGTCTACATTCTCTTTCTCCAAGACACATATTTTTAAACAACTCCCTATTAACAAAAGTTTTCCCTTTCTTTGCCCACATTCTGGTTTGCTTGGTTGTTTTTTTGCATTCTTCATTCTATTTCATAGGCGTATTTGAGATGTAGAGGCAAGAAAAAATGTAACTATATTGCTGATATACAGCCAGTGCCATGAATGACATGGGGATAGGAACAAGAATAACCACAGCCAGCAACTCAGACACAAAGCCAGTGTTTTACCATGCAAAATACGGAATAAAACACAACACAGCATTTAAAAAGCTACACTAATCAGATTTCACTCCAGATTTGCACCTCCAGTTGTTGATTGCACATAATTCACAGAAGTTCAAAGTTAATCAGTTCAAGGGAATAATAATGATGAAAGCAGTACTGAACTGTGGGCCTTCCCCAGCTTTTGAGGTGATTTTTGTCACTCCTTCCTTTTGTAAGGCTCGTGTAACTGAAGAGTGTGTTTAAAACAACACGACAGAGGCCTTCAATATTCTTTTCTTATCCAGCATAAAAGACTGTCACTTTCCTCCCTACTATTAAGAACTACATGGCAACACAAAGGAGAGAACCATAAGAAAACTGTTTAAATTCCAGCCTACTGTGAGATTAATAAACCATGGAGATCTGACATTACTGCAGATGCAGAGCATTAATTCCTTCTGGCAAAGCCTAAAAAAACATATTCCCCATAAAGGTATAGACAAAATATTTTATTTTATATAGGGGAAAGGGGTGGCATCAGTGTTTGACTTGGAAAGTACCTGTTGTCTCCTGAAATGCTACCCCACCTGCACAAATGCAGTTTTTTTCTATTTTAAAATAATTATAACAGAAATGATCATTAAGAAAAACAACTCCGTTAATTCAAGTAAATAGATTTAAGATTTTCAGGGTATCTAGACCACTCCCCCAGGCCTGCCCGTGCACCTCCTCCTGTGCCACCACACCCAGCTGTGCTGTCCCCCCACATCTCCCACATCAGCTACTGCAACTGCTCTCATCTGCTTGTCCACAGCACCCAGCCTTCAGCACTTGCTACTCACTGAGCTTCCATGCACCATACGGATGGCTGCTGCCCAGTATAATTAATTTCCTAGGCTCCTCTGGGAAACCATCCTGTCACTTGGCAAGGAATGCAGCTCTCCATCTGACTCCTAGCATGACTCAAGATTACAGTGCAGGGAATAGAGTTCATGCTTTAACACAGAATAATTTGAAATATGAAAGCCACTATGTTGATCCTCAAGCAAAACACCATTGGTGATGTTTTTTTTCAAAGCTGGGAAAATATACATCTGTAAATAAGGATTAAATTGAATTGCTATTACAAATCACAAATATCAGTGCATAAGAAATATCAAATAAATATCAATGGTGAAAATTGTACAGCCATAATCCTTTCAGAAAGCGGGGTCCTCGGTGCAAACATAACAGCAGCTGGTGTGATTTCACAGCATCAGCCCCCTTCAGGCACCCACCAGGGCAGAAGCTCTGGTAAGGTGCTGCTGTCCCAAGGGGGATTCCACCAGAACAAAAGCACAGGTTCTGTGTGTGTGTCTCACACTCTATCACACACTGTAACCTCTTTCATGCCCCATGAAATGAAGATGACCTGTACGAGCTAAGAATTCCTCATTCCCTTCTGGGAATCAAATTATTTCACAGAGTCCTTAATTCCAGCAATACGACCTGGCCAGATGGGGAGGAGCTGAGAGGCAGGGCTGGGACAGTGAAGCTGTCTCAGTTGTGTACTCAGTCGTGTAAGTACTCAGCTGTGTAAGGCTGCTTGGCACCTGAGACTGCCAGGCTTCTAAACCTGGGGTTCAAATGTAGAGTTGGTGGGGGGCAGCAATGGTTTTGCTGACTCTGAAAGTGAGTAGGCAAAGAGGTGAGCAAGGAGTTTACACAAACTACACCTGTCATGGGTAATGCAATCTGATGCCCAAACTCTGGTTTAGCACAGCCATAAGGGGAAAAACACAGAGTTTGCATCTACAACTGGCTGAATCTTCAAGGAAGAGGGCTGTGGACAGGAACTGGGGCCAAATTAATCATGAAAAGGAGGAAAAACAAGTCAATGGGAAATCAAGCTGATTCTCATCTTCAGTAAGGTTTTACCATCTGGAGGTAAAGATCTAGCTATATATTTGCAGTGAGAAGGCAGCTTGTAATTAGCCATGTTAGAGATGGATATCAAATGCTCAGTGATATATTTTATGACAAAGCCTGGGATTTTTCATTAATTTTAGCTTCACTATAGCAAGTATTATCAATTGCACGGGGCAATTTGCACTATAATCCATTAAAGTAATATGAAATTGCCTGGCAATCTCCTATTTTTTAATTTACAGAACTTTGTAATGCTATTGAAATACTGAGGCAACATGAAAATGCAGCATAATATATGATACAAATATAAATTTAAGAGCAATAAAATGTTTCAGTAACAAAATAAAACTTCTTACCCAATCACAGATTTGACAGCCAAAAAAGTAATGGTTTATTTATCTTGTCTGATGTTAATTTTTCCAGATATTCCCTAAGGTCAAATATATCCACGCAAGCTTATATTTTTATATGAAACAATAGTATTGCACAGGAGATGATCTTTTACATTATATTCATCAGGAGGAAAAAAAAAGGCCCATTTCAAATCCTCAATCACTCAAGTGAATCTTCAACAGTTTACAAGGCATGATATATACCCAAACAAAGGCAGAATTTACACTAAGGAGTTTTATCTGTGTAGACATCTGTGCGTGCCTGACAAAAGGCAGAGGCCATTCTCCACATGATGTATCTTCTCATCATACAACTTCTCAATTCAAGATATACAAACCTGAAAATTTTAATCCTGCTTTTAGATAATAAACTAAACTATTAGATAATAAACTAAAGAGAACAGAACACCTTCATTTTTTCCAGAGGTTCAATCTACTTACACTGTTTGTTGCTACATTGGCTTTAAACATCTTGAACATACTCTGCCCTGCTCAGAATGAAAACAAAGAATTCTTGATAAAGGACAAGATTTTTCTCTGGAGCTAGATTAGATTATACAGCTGAGCATTTCAGATTGCCAAACCCTACAGCAAATGCACAAAATCCTCAGGTAAGCAAGCTAAGGGCATTGTGAGAACCAGCTTCTATGGGAGGGACAGAAGGCACAAAAAGTACCTGAATGCAGCTTTTTCCAATACATTATTTTTATATGTATCATACACCACCTAAAAATCTTGTGCAAAACTAAAGTGGTTTTTATATTTTGATCCAGTTGGCAAATGACTTCTCTGCTCATCAGATCTTGCACAGTACTAACAACACTAAAATCTATCAAAGGAACATTTTAACATCTTTTCTTGCATGCTGATATAGTTCAAGTAAGATTCTTTTTCTTCAATGTTTTATAATAAAATGCTTGCAATAGTGAGAAAATTGAGATTTAAAGCAATATTTTTGGGCTTCTAACAGCATGAGTTCAGTGAAACAAGCAGAAAAAAATCTCTTAATCTAATCACTTTGCTTCAGCGAGCATCTCATGAATTCTGGATTTAAAAACAAACAAACAAAAACAAAAATAAGCAAACAAAAACCAAAACCTCACATTCATTTTTAGCTGGCAATCACAATGAGTACATTAAAAAAAATAAACAACTAATACAATATTCTTGTACTATTCTCCCAACCATGTTTCAATTCTATAAATAGACCTACACATTTCTATTTCCTTGTGCAGTGATATTTCAGGAAATTCTACTTGTTCAATTACTGCCAGGAAGACTGGACATCACTGACCAGGCTGTCACAAATGAACCTATACAGAAGAATTATTAATAAGAGTGATAGGTCTACCCTTCACAAAGACAACATAACAGCTATGCCTCCTGTAACCAGTGGTATTTTGTAAGTGGAAATGCAGACAGGCATGAAATACATTGCACAGGAAGCTGAGAGAAAAGGCAGCCATATCTTACCCCTGCAAAATCCCAAGATTCCATTACACAGATTCTTCAGTGTAATAGTTATTTTTATAAATCAGAGCAGTTATTTGTATAAATCAAATGCACTACAGAGTTCAGTAAATGAAAGTAACCAATGGCCTAACAACTAAGGGGGCAGGGGGATGTCTCTGCCCTAGTAACAAACCATCTCTTCTGGGATTGTTTTCTGTTTTCATCTGTGTCTTGTCAATAATACTACAGACAAATTAAGATTTATGAATTTTGAAACTACAGAATGTGGCTTTTTAGCAACTTTTGTTTTGGTTTTTTTTTTAAAGAATATTTAATAACGCCAAAATAGCTTTGACTGATGATAACTTACTTTTTATTGCCTGCCTAATACAACTCCATAGAAGAGTCTTTGAAAGAAATGTGGAAGGACTGTCCCTAACATTAAGGATACAGATTCCATATCCTCTGAGCTCAGTAGGAATAAACACTCCCTCAGGTTCTGTTCTTAGGGTATGCCACATACAGACCATGAAATATCAGAAAAAAATCTGGATTTTATTCTGGAAAAAAAATCCAGCCTTGAAACACCTAAAAAGACTGCATTTTTTGGGTTGAAAAGTACCACTATAATTTTTAGAGAAAAAGATGGCATTACATTCCCTGTTGTACCCCTTACAGTCCACATATCATGCTTTTATAACTGTGCTCACAAGCAGTGAATTTCCCAGAAAAATCTCACAACAAAACCTGATAAATATTAAAAGGAAGATATCGAGCTTTTAAAACCTTAGAAATATCTGGCATAGCTTTAAATGCTTACCTAAAAGCAGAGTTAATACAAAGGCATGCTGTCTTCAGCTGACACTTTTTGAATAGGGCTGCTCTTTCCTATAACAGCATTCTATTAATTTTAGAAATTCATTAGTACCAGAAACTGCAAGTCAGCATTAATTAAAGTCTTATATATAATCTATTCCAGTCGAAAATGAAGAGCCAATGTTAGACCTCTAACAATGCCTCCAGTCCCTGAGATCCAGCAGAGTGCTGCTATTCTTTTGCTTAACTAGATTTGCTCATTCTTGCATTGTAACAGAGATTAGATCTGGTTTGCACTCAGACCACTACATTTAATTAAACATAAATGGTTCATACTCAGACCTCAGGTATGCATGGGTAACTCCTACTCAGCTGAGCCACTGATTTCAACTCCCATTGATCAATTTACTTTAATCTGAAGAACAAAACAATGACCAAAGTTCAAGTCCATACAAGGCAGAGGTGAAGAATACAACATGTAGTGAATACAAACATTGTTTGAAGGAAGATTTTGATCCTGAGTGACTAAAAGATATTTTATGATTTCAATGTAAAAGAATTTTTTTAAGTGAAGAATTTTCTGTCATAAAAGGTGTACCTCTAAATTGTCAGCATTAGTATCTTTTATTTGAATAGAAAAGACAAACATTTCCACTATAAGAGTAAAATATACATGCAACGTTAAAGTTTTCACTGTACGGACGTGAAGCCACACACCAAGATTTTGGTATGACTTTGCACTTCTCAGTTCTTTTTCAAACAGCATCATGGAAAATCAGCTAAGGCACACCGTCATGGAGAGCTGTGGAACCAGCAGTTCCTGCAGGACTGTCATGGTTTAACCCAGCTGTCAAACAACAGCACACAGCTGCTTGCTCACTGCCCTGCTAGCAGGACCAGCACAGAATCTGAACAGCAAAAGCTACAAAACTCCTGGGTTCACATAAAGACACTTCAACGAGTAAAGCAACAGCTGCACACGCATGAAGAGCAAAGCAAAGGAAGGAATTCATTCACTGCTTCCCACAGGCAGGCAGGTGTCAGCCATTCCAGGAGAGCAGGGGAACCAACAGTCACCTGGGCAGACAAATGCCATCACAATCCCAACATCCCCCTTCTTCCACCAGCTGTACACACTGAGCAGATGCCATATGGTCTGGGATACCCCTTGGTCACTTGGGGTCACTTGTCCTGGCTGTGTCCTCTCCCAGCTCCTCATCCACTCCCAGTCCCCTCAATGCTGAGGAAGTAAGATAAACACCAACAGCCTTGATGCCTGATTTTTCTTTTAAGAAATGATCTCATCTTCTGTTTTCAACCTGTATGCTAAAAATCCTAATGAGCTGAGACCTATTTTAATGAGTATTGAGATTTGCTCATAGTTAAGATTTATTTTAATGGCTGTTCCTAATGAGTTGGTATTTGTTTTAATGATTGTCACAGAAGAATTAGTTTTACATAGCAAGTATAAAGAAAATACATGAAGAGCAGTACACTCTACTGGATATTCTATTTTGTTATTCAAGGGCACTGACTTGGCCTGCGATGGACTTTTACAAAAGTCCCACTTCTACTAATACCTGTTGCAGCATACTAAATTTTCTCCAGACATTCACTCCTCTCCCTCTCAGTTGTCTGTGTCCCGTTTTGCTCCCAAGTGATGCTGAAGCAAGAACCCAGGTGCTCATTCCAGCCCCAGCTAATTTCAAAGTGGGTCTGGGATGAGGGACATGCTGCAATAAGGCAATAACTATGGCCAAAGTCAATGCTGCACGGACTCAGAACAACAGCTGACAATTTTCAATTTCCAGTTCAAGCAAACTGTGCAACTATGTAGAAACCTCTCCCTAAATGCTCAGGCAAGATCCTTCAAGACTGCAGGTTAAAGGTGCCTCCCTGCTGGAAGGCTTCAGAGCAGTGCCAATCTCCATGAACGACGTTTGGAGCCTGCAGAAGGTGACGCTTGCCTGGGAAAGCTTCAGTGCAAGGTGTGGAGCTGCCACCTGATTCCACTGGACTATGAGAATAACTTCTTTGTCAGAACGTGATCTGGAATCTTTCTGCATCAGAAGTGTGCAAGATCTAGATTAAGCATCGCCATCTGGAAAAAGTAAGATCTTAAGTACCTAATAACTAATACTTACTTTAGAACTCCATTACCCTGGAAGTTTTGACTCTTCCCTAGTGAAATCACTATGGGTAGCAAATTGAATTCTAAGTATGATTAATACCAAAAGTGAATTTTAAATGTACATGTAATGAAGGACAGAAAAGGTAAGACATCACCAAATTTCTTTTTAATGCTCAAAACGGTACAAGAGATTTTATCGCTCTACAATGTTCACCTCAAAAGAAAGAAATAGTTTAAATTATTCAAAACTAAAAGAGTCCACTCTTTACAAGGACACAACCTTCATCTGTTTAAATTACAGTTTTGTCCTTTGTATTTTCCCATAGCTAAAAATTTTTGACTAGTTCTGTTGGGAAATAAGAATTCTTTTATCTTTAATTTCTGTTTTTCAGTACTTATTTTCCTAAAGTTCTTTAAATATTGCCATGCAAATGTACTTATATTTACATTTCACAGACATATATCATCCCAGCTACTTTGCTGAATGAAAGAACACTGGATAAAACAGCACAAGCTTGCCACAAAGACTTATGCACAGGCTTAAATTTCAATGGACCAGTCATTTGCTTAAATTTGAATAACTACGCAGATCTTCATAGCACTGTAGCTGAATTTTTAACATATATTAACTTCATTATGACAGTTTCAGACTTCAGATAAAAGTGCATTTATGGTAAGTTACTTGAGTTCTGCAAAACTCAACATACCAGAACTCATGACTTTCAGACAGAAGTAATAAGAAAAAGAACTTTCAAATCTTCTCCTATACTTCTGTCTTGTCAGCAGGGGGTTTGAGATTGAATTCTGCATATGAATCTGAGTGGCTCTCATGAACTTTTTTACTTCACAGTGTACTAACACATATAGCCACTGTATTTCAGAAAAAAAAAAAAAGACCCAAAAAAAAACCAAAACAACCTTGGCTATTTCTACAGATACTACTCATACATGCTGAAGGCCCTCATTTTACAAGCACACATGCATATAAAGTTCTCTACTGTTTTTTTGCAGAGCAGCAGCACTGCTCCTGGCCAGTACAGATTACTGTGCAAAAACGTCCTGCATAATGCAATATCTGGCATTTTCTCATTAAATACATAAACCTTTTAATGTCAGGAAATTGAATTCTACATAGCAAATCTCAGCTGTTCAACTGTTTTACCACACTGTATGTGCATTAATATATATGAAAAGGGAGATTGTAATTAGTCTTTTGACAGACAGTTATATTTATCCAGCGATTTAATTCATGGTAAAGTTCCTACTTTTAAATACCTTAATTCATCACTATCTGAAAGAAGTAGCAACCCTATGAAAGGCATGATCTTCTTCAACCAAATAAATTTTGGCTGACCAAAGGTTTTCCTTCATTTCTGCTCTGGCAGATGGATAAAGCCATTCTGAAAAAAAAAATTAAATTAAAAACCACAGCCTTTGTCCAACACAAGATGTGATGTGCTCACATAGCCACCAATATGCATCCAAAGTGACAGATCTTTAGAACAGGCATGGATTTTTTCATAGGTGTGCTGGAATGAACAAGTTTATCCCTGTGTCATCAATATACAATGGGATTCACAGCCCCCAGAAATCCGAGGAGCAGACAGCAAGACAGCAAACCTGCTTCCTGCTCATCAGCATTCACAGGATACACAGGGCTAAAGTGCACGTTTTCAGCAGCAGCCCTGACCACATTACACACAGAAAAAACATTAAAACATTAGCAAGTACAGATTCAAGATTAGATGCTTCACAAAACACAGCAGCTCTATCAAAATGATCAAATGATAATTCCTCTTGTAAAAAAGCATGATGATTGAACAAAGATTAACACTGGTTCTTTAGTTCACCATCACCAATGAAGAATGTTTACATGATAACAGATATAAACTGCCATGTTCTTTCCTATAGAATCTACAAAGTTACAATAAAAAAAAAGAAAAAGAAAAAAAATTTAACCATACTTTACAAATTCATTTCCTACGCTGATTAACTCTATCAACCAAAAAAGAAATCGTTAAAAATAATTAATCTGTGATTATTTTCAGACCGTTAGTTGACAGCATACCACTACTGGACATACTCCAATCACTTGAGGTAGCATTTCATTCAAGGTAAAATGCTCCATGTTTTAGTAAAACTAGCAAGTGAAGAAAAAAATTAAGTTAACTGTTGCTTCTGGAATCCAAGGAAGGTTGCTCATCTATTTTAGGTTTCTTGTCATGGCATTGTATTGAACCACTGACACCTACAGGCATAATCGCATATATTTATTCAAGAAATATCTGTGAACCTTCCCTGTTATGAGAAAAGATACCTCTGAGGATAAGCAGTGAAAGTGCCTTGGACAGCCTGATTTATTGGCCAGGTACACATGAATCCTATGCATATGGCACAGGCATCCCACTGCACATGAAGTATTTCTCCCCATTCACCCCAAAACTGCAGCTAACAAGAAAATAAAATTCTTTCTGCATAACCAGGGGCTCCCTAAGCCTGAATCATACTTCTGGTTTTGCCCTGATAAAAAGAAGATGTAGGCCACACAACTGACCTTTATGAATCTCATATACAGTCAATTAAAGACCTCCAAAGATGCACTGCCTATGTATCTTCCCTATAGACTGGAAATTCTTACTGCCCCCAAAAGCTCTGAGGATGATCACAGGGTAGTGTGATGTATTATTAAGTAAACTCATTTATAATCTCTGCTCTTACATTTGACTAGTTATTACTGACTTTATTTCATTATATATAATAAGGAAGCTATATTTGGAAAGTATTCTAGAAAATGTTCAGGGCCTAGGGAAAATTCATTTGAAATTAAGGAACATCGCTTACTTTACCTAACTTTAGGCTAACTGCAGCATAGAAAAGTAACTCTATCCCTCAAGAACATGTATGAAAATCATAAATAACTATTTTTAAGACAAAATTTTAAAGAATTAATTAATTATCTGGTTCAATAAGAATGGACTACCAGACTCTCCACAGAACTATGTTTTCTCCATAGCCAGTGCTAGCAAAAGCAGGGCACAAAAGCAAGCTTTCTGAATGATTCATTTTTCCCTCTGCTAACTTTGCAAAGGTTATTTAAGAAAATAGGTAAATGTGGCAAATCAGGCCAATGCCATCTGTAAGATTAAGGAATGCAAGGTCGCTCTTACTTCATCAAAAAGAAAGTTATCATTTTATGAAGTACTGACTGCCCCAAATCACCAGAGTACCTGCAACACTGCCAACAGCAGTGGCTAGTCCTGAGTCAGCTCACTCCACCCCAGGTGAGGGAAGCAATCTATAAAAATGTACTCATTACCTCTTCTTGTCTAAAGCCAGGCTCCTTGTCTGCCTTTTATTACTTTTCCTGACATGTTCTGAGGTCATCTCTGGAGCAGCCATCAACAAGCAAAGAAAAACAGCCCCTGCTTTGTGTCAGTGCTATGAAGTTATTGCCTGGCCAGAGGAGGCCCATCCGTGGCCATTCCTCCCAGCCATGGACAGGCTGTGCCTGCTCTTGCTGCTCTTTTCCCTGGTTCTCAGAATTACCATCAGCCTAGACAATGGGAAACACAGCTCAGACAAGGCTTTCAAACAGGTAAAGCTGAGCACTAAACTCATTTCAGTCCTGGAAACAATTTGTCAGCAGATGGCACAACAGATTTGTCTCAGTCCCTAATAAAAGCAATTTCATCACGTTTTCAATATGGCTTTGAAAAGGCTCAGGATGGCCGTGGAGCAGCACATGAAAATTATGGCACCTACACTTCTGGAGCCTATGCCCCCTGCAGTGGTGCTCAGTGGGAATTCCACAGAGGACTATTGACAGAGGTCAGCACAAAACCATCCATAACACAACTTACTGGCCTCCTACTTCATGGAGGAGGATGCCAAGGCCAATGAATACCTGGGAAATTGAGAAGGCCACTGAGCTACCCACCATTATCTCAGCCTAGCAGTTTTGTATTCACTTTTTCGTGACAATTTGAAGTTACAGGCTATTAAATTATCTAAACAATGAAAGTGGGCGGAAGAGATATGTTTCCCTGAAAATGCAGAATCCAGAAAAGTTAATTTTAGACATGAAACATGGCTGCGAGATATAGAACACGTCCTTCCTTTTTAATGATGACTCGTAAGAAAACAAGGCCTGCACACACAAGCACAATAAGGGTCCCAAACAATGTGTTCATTCAATCTAGACTTTCCCCTCACCCATGTCAGTTACTCCCAGAACTCTCAATAAGGATATAGAAGGACTTCCTGCAACAATACAGCCTTCCTTCTGTTCTTCACATAGAGCTGTGAAAAATGCTGCGCATCAACCTCAGAATAAACACTGCATCCAAAAAGAGTTGTGGCTTTTAAGTATATCTCCTTAGTGCTCCCAAACATGTTTTTTCTCAAAACATAGTACTCTTGCTTTGGTATTCAAAAAAAAACAGCTGTATGGTACTCAGCACCACAAGATAGGCACTCACCTCACAAGTAAGCACAGAAAATTAGATGACAAATTTAGCATAATTTATATAACAGCTGGATTCTAGTTCAATGTCAGCACATTCCCACATCTGAAGTTTGAAAGACACATAGAAATAGCACAGTATTGTTTAATACATATTTAAATAATAGCTGATAACACGCTTTTCAGACAGTTTACTTCTTTTAAAAGAAATCAAAGAACTTTCTCCATGTTAAATTCATTGTCATATCATGAAAATAAATATGCTCATTCACCTTTCTTTTTTATTCCAACGGACCACGTTTGAAATGATCCCAAGTCTTGCAGATTGTGCCAGTTTCCATGCAGGACTGAGAACTCCTGATGATTAAGCTGTTAAAGTTTCCTCAATAGATAAACAAACCCGCTGATTTAGATCAAGTATAAAAGATCTAAATTGTATCATATATATAAATATTGTATATTTTAACATTTTATCTACTGCAAAGTTGATACTGTAATTAGTACCAGTCTGACATTCTTTTATTTCAGCAAATATAAAAAACTTATAAAACAATGATAATTACTGAAGTAAAGAAAAGGCAAAACAAGAAAAGGTTAACATCTGCCTCAGCAATAATATTAAGTGCAGCAAACATAACATGACTGTGCAACTCCATTAGAAAGCACTTCAGATTTAGTGAAATACAGAGTTGATAATTTTCCCCACTTCTTCCTCCTCTAACTTATGTCTTCATTATTTCCAGGTTATCAGAATGAATAGAAAAGTATGTGAGAGGAAGTGTGACTCTACAGTACAGATGCCTTCACCTAAACAAATTTATGAGCTAGGATTAGATCTCTTCTAAACAGACCCAGAAATAAAAAAACTCATCCATGTTACTCTTTCTTTCACTCATCCTCTTTGCAAAGCACTTTTTGCTACACAACTCAAAAAACCTCTAACTGCAAAAATTAGTGGCAGAAAAATGGAGGGAAAGCAGGAAGAGAGAATTTAAAATCATCAACATATTATATAGAGACATTTCAAAGCCTGGCTTTAAATATTTCTTATTTAGCCTTTTCCTTGAAAAGCTTTCATAGCTTCTTTGACTCAGAAAAACATCATTTCTCTTGTATACACACAGTGGCTTGTAATGCTGAAAAACCTTTCTTTAACTGTTCCCATAGTAACCAAAACCATTCTTCATACTTAATTGTTGTCTTTTCAAATATTTTCTGTTTTTGTAGCTAGAATCAGTGTGGTTTTTTGCCATCTAAATTATGGATTCCCTGAAGTCTATCAGGCATTCATTATAAATTCAGGTTTGCTTTCAATAATTTGAAATTTAAGGCATTTACTACATTTAAGTATCTAGTATTACATTAATAAAATAATCCAGGAAGAAGATTGTAGATATAGTAAAAAGCTGAAAGCATCAAATATTGTTTTGAACAGGTCAATTTTAGTAATTTCAACTTCAAATATGAGGAAAAACAAGCCTTGCTAGAGCTCATATCAAAATTCCCTACCTGAATAGGGATATGACTCCTTTTTGAACTATGGCTCAGCTTTGTGATTCATTCCTGTTACATATCTGGACTGAATATCAAGCCCTGTGAATTTATTCCTGATTCTAGGTGACATCTTCAAAAAACAGAAGGGATTTCTTGAGAGAATAAAACAGAATGATTTGCCTGCTTAAGTTGTCTTAAATAATCTGGTTTGTATTGGAACTATATTTATTCTCTGACTTGAATCTACAGCACAGTTAAGAGGAGAGAACTTGCAGATGGTATTTGTTATTACCACCACACACCTTATTTGCATTGTTCCATTTCAAGTCCATCTGATATCAAACACTAATTTTATGTATATTTGTTCCAACAACACCAGCACAGGCTTTAGAAAGTAATAGGCAAACTTAGTTCTGAACACCTGTACTTTCCCACTGACCCATAAATGTTATTTTCTATCTCCTCCATAAATTATCTCAAATTGAGTGCACTGTTCCTTGGACAAGAAAATTTACTTATATTAAAGTATATTTACTTATATTAAAGTGCTTGAAGCACACTTTGCCAGAAGTGACTACAAATAAGCAATATAGCAATTGTTTATCTAGAATGTATCTTCCAAAAAGGTTACATAGAATATCTAAATTTTTCCAGTCAGAAGTACCAATAACTTCTATTTACACAAGTCCAGAAAAGGAATATAAAAATAAGATTACAACAACAGATTAAGTTTTAAAAGGGATTACAAAAAAAGGGCCCAAAATGCAGTCCTATTAATAGGGGCTCTTGTGGACAAAATAACTTGACATCACCTTACAATTTAGTTGATCTCTTAAAAAGGAATTCTGTTTCTTCTGCTCTACCCTTAAACTGTGTGCATGTGACATCTTAGGTCAATACAATCAAAACATCAAGAAAAGTATTCTAAAATAAGATAACGTTTTTCATTCTTGGTACTCATAATGTTTATTCCAGGTTGCTTTGTGGCTCTGACTTGGTGTCTCTGTCACTTTGTATCAATGGCTGCATGAGCCCTGTTCAACTTTGTATGTTCTAAAAGCAGCAACCTGGGCCCATATTAAAACTGTACATAAATATGTAAATTTTACAGAAGGACGTAATGACTGGAAGTGAGGCTGGAATGCTCCTGAAAAATCAATATTAAAAAGTTTGAATAAAGGTTTGGGGATGGAGCAGTAGATTAACACAAAAATTAGAGAAACATAACCATGTTTTTTGATGAATTATGGGCTTTCTGCATAAACAAATCAACAAACAGATAGATAAAGACTTTTATCAAGAGTACAGTTGATAAGCATGACTAATTAAAAAATGAGGAAGTTTACCTCAAAGCTACCTCACTCTTCTCCCTGCCTGTACTTCCCTTGATTCTTCCTGGTAAGCTCCTGTATGTACTACTCATCACAGGAACTCTCTTGGGATTAGGGGGATGCACTGAACATAGAAAACACCTGACCTGGGAGGAAAAACGGGTTGTAACCTATCATATTTTGATGTACATCTACTTGTTTTTGAAAATGCCACCTCACAATAATGATGAAAGCATTGGCCTCTTTTGGTTTCTATTTTTGCTTTCTATTTTGCTTCTCTTTTTTGAAGACATTTATAAAAGCTGTACACAAGCGGATGTTGTGGGCTGCTATGATGAAAGCTCTAAATCTGGATTATTACTAATATTAGGTGGATTTATCTGAAACACATGCTGTTACACATTTAATCAATGTAGCAGCAGCCACCAATTTTTTTGATGTGCAATGAAAGCTACATACTATTCCTCTATGGAATGATTAAGAGAGGATTAAAATACTAAAACCAAAACAATTGGAATGAAATCCTACCACATCCACAAAGAACTAGTAAATGGACTGGGAAGCAAATGGAATACTTTGAGCTTCAGCACAGGAAAAGAAAACCAAAAAATACTCTTCTCTCACAAACAAAAAAAAGCAGCTAGGCTAGTTGATGCCCTGAGTATAACACAGCTTAATCCTGCTCCTGGAGCACAGGAGAAAAAACTTACATTTGTACTCATTTCATAACTGTACAAATAGTTTTTGCAGCATTTCGCTCCTTTAAATTCCCTCTTCTTTGGTACAATATTTTGTCTTTATGGCTTAACTCTACTGCAGTATAATTGCAAATTTATGTCTTAATCCAACTGCACCGAAGCTGCATGGGTCTAGTGTCATGATGCACAGTCCTTTCACTTTTATTTCCCCTACTTCCCACCTCCCCATTTCCCATCCTGCTTTTCGTTGGCTTTTTTATGCTGTAGGTATTTTATATATCCTATATGGTGGCCAATGCAGTCAGTGTATTGACTGGAAAAAAACAGGAGAGTGAAGAGGAGATAAAGAAAGACCAATAGCATCACTTCTCCTTTTTTAGCTATAGTCTTCCACCTCTGCTGTCAGTAAATCCATACAAGTAAAAATAACATATTCAATATTCACTGCAAACATAGATTTTGATAGGTTATTAAAATTACTGTTCCCAGGGCTATTCACAGATACATTGAAAAATGGACAAGGTAGAGAAAGAGGAATATTGTCTCTATTTCTTAGTTACCTCCAGGAAAAAATAAATAAGAACAAAACAAACTAGAGGTGGGGATAAGGAGATTGTTCTTAAAGTTATTTCTGTCCTTCCCTATAGATCTTTTTTATTCTGCAAAACAGACCGAATCTTGCTGTTAGAAATACTGATATTTAGATTATGCACACTTCTGGAGCATCCCTCTGAATTTACTTGTGCTAAAACTCCTCCTGATAGTATGCAAAACATAGCATGCAGTTATGGATATATTTTCACATAATTCATTCCCTCTAGGATGCAGGTAATCTCTCAACCTTAAGCAACCATGAAGCACTCTCTGTATTTTTAAGCAGTATGCTGATTGAACATTTGCTGCAGTGGTATTCCTATTTAAGTTACGATAATAGGATTCAAGAGTAGTGTATTTTCTAACAAAGCTAACCCTAATACAGCCACTGCAGAGAGTGATGGTTTTCAGGAATGTTCTGCAAAATACCTCAGTAGGAGTTTTAGAAAACCCCTCAATAAGCCAGTAATAACACCACAACAATATCATTATTTTTCACTCATCAGATTCAAAAGAATACTTGATAATGCTTTCACTGGAATTGTGCAAAGAGCTGTGAAACAGCACAGCAGTCCAATATTTGCACTATGCAATTATAAATGCAAATCTACCTGGTTTTTCTGTGACATCCTTCCTTTCCCCACCTTCCAGTGACAGTAAGAAATAAGAAATGCTGTTCTTTTTTACGCTCCAGAGAAATTATTAAATTACTGTGAAAGTGAAACAAATAATTTCTGCTATGCACTTGAACTTTTTTTTCTAGTTTTAATCTACAATACATTTGTCTAACCAAATAAAGTATTTGCAATCCTAGCATTACATGTACAAGCACATTTCCTTCATATTTTTTCATTTTGTGATGCTTTAATTGTTCACAAGTAATAACATAGCTGATTAATTTTTATATTTGATGCTGCAATTATGTTTTGAAATCTAATTTGTAAGAACTGAGGCTGTACTTTAATACGAACACTACAGGCTTCTAAATTAAAAAACAAATGATCCCCTGGTCCCTCCTCCCCCAGCATCCCACCCTCATCTCTTCAGCATTTAGATAATGCTACTCTAGACTGACGTTCCTGCTGCACAAAGGTATGGACTCAAACCTGCCTTCATTTCCTTGCAAGATGATAAAATACAATTCCTGGTCTCAAAGAGAACTTCAGTTACAGTTTAGCAACAGCCTATGCTTTTACAGACTAGAAAGTATCTGTTTCTGGTTCCTAAAATTGAGCACTTCTACTTAAGTTAGTGTAAGCTTGAGTGAAAGAAGTTTAACTATATTTGCCCCAATTTTAAAGGAAAATAAATTCTGTATACTTTCAAGATTCTGGACACACAAAGAAAAAGGAATAAAATGGGCACAGCTAGCACTCTTCTCTCATTCTCCCCATCTGAGTGAAGTGGGCTTGCTCCCAAATCTTTGATTCTGTACTTTAAAAGCATGTTTCTTCTCTGGAGCTCCAAAACAACTGCAGATTCTTATTAGGTACCACCAGGCATCAAGGCTAAGTTAGATCTAACAATGCATTCCCAACTGATGTAGGATGTTATAAGAACTGGTTATGGAAATACAAATTCAGAAACTGCTACATGATCTAACTATACACTCAGAGTATCTAAAAAAATGGCTCTTTTAAAATGAAGGAGAAGTCCAGTAAGGTCACTACTTCAAGCATTCTTTGTGCAGCCCCTTGAATAGATACCTGGTAAATAAAAACTGTAGATCTCCTTTAATACCTGAAACTGAGGGCATAACAATGCTTGTTCTGAGCATCTGTGTTGGACATTAATTTAGGCTGGATGGAAATGAAGTCTGTTTTTTCTTTTAAACCCATTAAAGTCAACGAGTGAGTCACTTTCCAGGGCCGCACTGCTGCCCTGCCTCTGAAGAACATCATGCCTGAGCAGCTTTGCATCATCCCAGCAGATGATGGCTGTGCTCCTCAGGGCTTAGGCAGCTGCCACGTCAGATAATGGCAAACTCTGTAATTTTATTAGAATAACAAACGCTGTGAGTGACTAACACTACAACGTAAAACAGCAGCTCTTCAGATGGAGATGTCCAGATAAAATAATTGATTTTCAATTGCCTAATCCTGTCTCAAACATCCCTTCCTGCATTACCTATAGTAACCATCCTCTTTCAAGGTTGATTGAACCAGGTAAAATTTTATTTACTTCAACTACATCTCCTTTTAGAATTGTCCCAGACATTAGTGAGTTTTGATATACACAAAAAATAATTTCTATTTCATCACACAACAAAAATCTCAGCTCAAAATTAAAATTCAAAACTGTGTCTTATGGTTCATTGTTCTAATCAAAATGTACTTGCCAAGAATATTTTGCAACGATTACTCAAGGCCATCAGATTAGAAGAGTTCTTGGTTGCCAACTGCAAGACTGCCAATTTGGAACTAGGTTGATATTGATGGGCTGACTTGTAATTCTCAGTTATGTAAATAAAGCAGACACTTCCAGGCACTACAGTACATATAGGATAAAATTTGCACTCTGGAACCAAGTCTATCCCACCTGTCCATATAAATATGTGAGAAAGGCAAATTTTCAAATAAGCTCTCTAACTAAATAGTACAAAATAACTTGATGCATTTCTTTTGGGGAAATCTGTGGACATGAAGGACAAGCAAGTCATGTAATTACACCAAGTGCAGAATGGTATGATTCATAGAGAACAGAGAAAAGTATACAAGGGAATGCACAGATTTTAATTTAATTTACAAACTAAAAAGTTTTCTCAGGTCAGATAAATAAATTGATAAACTTATTTCAAAGGACATTCTTTTTAGCTTGATGACCAAAACTAGAAAAACCTTATGGTATCATAAAGGTATATAAATTTAACACATATCAATGAAACTAAGTGATCTTGCAGTAGGCAAAGCTGTTTTCTAAATGTCACTGTGATTTTTTAACAATGTTTTTCTTATGACTACTTCAGATCTAGTTCAGACACTAAAGCTGTAGATGCAGTTATATTGTCAAGTGCTTGATGTGGAAGCAGGGGAAATTTGTATTCCCAGTTACTAAAACTGCATTATCTTTTGTTTGTGCAGTTCAGTGTTTTTAATCAGCTCTGGACACACTCTGCCAATGCACATTACAGTAACTCTATTCTGACTAGAAAAGTTCTATGCAAGTTTTCACCATCTGATGCTCAGAAACATCATCAGCAAAGTTGCATTATCCCAACACAATTTCATTTCCTCAATTTTCTTTTATTAATGAAGACTAGCTACACAATGATACAGGTGCACTAATCTTACTTTGCAGTTACAATTATATCAATCAGAAAGTGCTGTAGTTTTCTTGATCTTCCATATTTTGAGTGAAAGTGACCTCATTAAGAACAGATAAAATCTGTGTAGCACCCTTCCTCCATAGGACAACTGCCATCATTCCTCTGCTTCCTGCATTATTCACCACCACACAGGAGGAAAAGACAGGAGCTGAATTACAAAATATTGAAAATTGTAAGTATAGTAACCACAATTAGTTAGTGGCTCTCAAAAACCAGCTTGTTCAACATTTGCAAACTCATGATCAAATTAAGCTTAAGAACTGCTTAATCCTTTGGCTGCAAACAATTGCCTAAGGTATTTAAATTACATATGTAGATTGCTTTCCTGTCAATCTCTCCCATAAATTGATCGTTGCAGTGACTGAGAAGGAACAGGAGAATGGATGATACTCCTGTTCTATAACCAGATATAAAGTTTCTTCTATATTCACTTTGTAGCGCAATTTCCTTTGCACATCTGTTACTTAAAATTGATTTTACAAACTCATTCTCATTTTTGCAGTGGCTGGACACAGGGAAAAAGTAGAAACAACAGAGTCTGTTTTATTGGTTTGGTTTTCCTCAAAGCAAGAAGAAAGAAGTTACCAATTTGAGTAGCCTAAACAAGAAGCAATGTCAAGTAGGAGTTTCAACTAGTTAGTAGACAAAAGAAGTGTAAATACTGTATTTTAATATTTTCTGAAAAGTTTGCCATTTCAAAGGAGACATGAGTACAGCAAAATAAATTATTTTCCCCATATGTGCAAAAAGCAATACAGGATGTACAAGGAGACCATGTGAAAGACAACACAGAAAACAGAGATTTTCAGTCCCCCTTGAATTGCTAAACAGAGCTTAAACACTAACTAGCAAAATAGATAAAAGAATGCAGAAGTAGACCACTGACAGCATAAACACATTGCTTATGTTTACTTCATTTCAAAGTATCTGCTTTAAAGAAATTTATATAAATGCTACCTCTCCTACCTGTTATCACTAAAATGTAATGGTGAAGAGTACACTGCAATCCAGCTGATGTCTCAGGTTTTTCAGCTGAGCTAAAACCACAGCTTTCAAAGCATGATCATTCCAAAGCAATACTGGGCATCCCGATTCTCTCTGCATTCTCTCACCCAAGGTGACAAAGATGAATATGCTTACTGCAGCAAATAAATTTAGTCTATATATGCACCAAAATCTTCCTAGATTCCAGTCTGGATCAGTACCAAAGTCCTGGGTTGGTATCTGCACTAAAGAGTGCTGCACAGAATGGCACTAAAGCTATAACTCTCCCTGTTTCCATCAGCAAGCACCCAGGGAGTCACTGTAATTTCAAGAAGCTGTCTCATGTATTTGAACTCAAGACTTAAGAATCTTGCTCAGGTAAGTACAGTTGCAAGGTATGAGTGAAACAGCTTTGGCACAGACAGAATATTGAAAAGACTCACTAGATAGGCTCATTCAGGCGTTTACCAGAAATACCCGACTCACTATCAGGAGTCTGAAGAACTGTCAAATGATCTGTGACATTCAGAATCATAAAATAAAATCACAGAATACGTTTGAGTTGGAAGGGACCTTTAAATGCCATCTTATCCAATCCTCCTGCAGTAAGTAGGGACATCTTCAACTAAACCAGGTTGCTCAGAGCCCCATGGAACATCCCTTGAATGTTTCCAGGGATGGGGAATCCACGACTTCTCTGGGCAATGTGTCCCACTGTTTCACCACTCTTATTGTAAAAGCCTTCTTCCTTAGATTCAGTCTGAATTTACCTTCTTTCAGTTTAAAAACATTATCACAGATCCTATCATTTTTCTAGGATCTTCACCAGTAAATATCTCCTAAAACTCAAGAAAATATTTCTGACATGAAAAAGAGTTGTCAAATTACTATGTCTGCCTCATGACATAACAAGATCTGCAGCTCTAAGAACACTTTAACAGCCAATAATATCTTGAAATAAAAATCAAAATCAGAAATAAAACAGCAGCTGAAGCACAAATCCACAAACCACCTTTAAATTAGCCAGCTCAGAGGGTTGCATGATGCCATCACTTTTCTGAACTGCAGGGCAGTCATTTCTAAAGAAACACAACAAATGAAGTACACAACCATCAGCTTAATTTTGAACCCGATAAAAAAATGGTGCACCTGAATTTCACTATATTTTTTTCATTCACTAGTAGCACATGAATGGTCTTCTGTGTTTACCTCTGAACATCACACAGCAGAAGTCATCACATAGAAGCAGTCCCAGTCTGCTCTGGGACTCCTGTGTCTTTAGACACTTCTTTTTCCACACTGCCCCTTCTAGGCTGACCTTTCAGCCAAAAGTTTGTCCAGTGAAGCTGAAGTTAAGCTGATTTAAAGCATAACATGCAGTTCCCTGGGCCATGCTTCCTCTCCCATGCTGCCTTGTAAGAAATTCAAATTGAAGTGCCAGATTCCTCATGCCATTGCTCCGTGCCAGCAGCTGATTTATTTATACTGCAATTCAGAATAAAATTAGAACTCTAAGCAGAATTCACTGTTCAAAATGTTCCAATTGTTTTAGCACCTGTGCACCTTTGAGAATAACTGACTGATGTATCATTATGGCAATACAAAGAGCCTCAGTAACTTGAACTATTGAGACAGCAAGAGGTTTTTAAGTCTTGTGTTCCTACAAAATATAGCAAAGCTAATGCAATATCCTAGAAAAAGTGGAGAGCTGAGGAGACAAAATAAGGCAGAGCTCACATTTCCTGTTTTTCACCTTGTCCTCACACTGACCACATATTTATCTGTCTCAGTGCCTGTTGTGGAGTGGAAAGACAAAGAACCACAAAGGCATGCTCTTCCTCTTGCCAAAGCCATTCCTGGTGAATAAATGAGGTAGGGATTTTGTCCAGTGCACAAGCAACGAGTCAGCAATTACCTGGGCATCACTATGAAATTACTCCCTAATGAAATAGTTTGAGCTTCCAAGAAAAAATACAGGAGGAAAAAAAACTTGGCCCTTTACTCCTGCAATCCTGATAAGATCTAATCATGGACATTTAAAGTCTTGTTAAGATTTACTGCTTACAAAAAAAATACATTAAGCAAATATATTATTTAAAGTCACTAAACAGTTTCTTTCTGAAACAAAAATAACATCATTAATCAAATATTATACAAGTAACATTAAAAGCTTTTTTTTTCTGCCTAGTCTTAACAGCTTCTTCTGTCCTGAATGTCTTAGAAGTAATTTAACTGTAGCATACAAGATAATTATTTTTAGCTATTTGTAACTGTTTAACATTTTATTATCATTAATATGCATTTCATCTGGTTTGGATTACACGCTTTCTTATGTAGCTTTAGAAAGCATTAGATATTCTAAACATATTCTGTCCCTGCAGGGCCTGAAGGCAGAAACTTCTCCCTGCAGGACCTCGATGGCTGGCCACTGCTCAGCCCTCTGTGAAATGCACAGCTTTTGGACATGCAAGTCAAAACCATATAGGTACTTAAAGGTAAGTATACAATTCAAAGTGTCAATGTTGTTTTCCACATGAATTGGGTATCAATAACTATAATCCACACAGGCAGACCAGCTCATACAAGGAGTCTGCATTATAATCAGTTGAATTCAACAAATGCCAAGGGCATGTTTTCATTGGAGATAGATGACACTGGGATACTCAGACACATTATTTAGGATCTGTTTTGCTTCCATTGACTGGATATGAAGAAAACTATCTGCATGTACAAAGCACAGGGTGAAATGCAAGATCAGTGTGCTGATGAGTCATTCATATTGCTGGAGATTTTCTTGAAGCTGCAAGCTTTCACCTCCCTTCAATTACTTTGAAGGTTTCTACAAAATGTACAGAATTCCAGTTGCCAACTTTTTCCAGCAAGAGGGGTCTATTTAATTTCAGAGATGTTGGCTTAAAGACACTTATATATTGATACATTTTCATACAGAGAAATTCAAATACATTTAGTCTGTTTAAGCAATCTTGTTTCTCACTGAAAGAATTCCAGAGCTACAGGTCATATTTTTAAACATGGGTATTGGAAGAGTAGCAGAGGTTAGAGCATGTTTCTGACACCTCTAAGTGCTTAGGAAAAGTTATGTCTGTGTTCTTTGAAGATAGCACTAATCAGGTTACAAAAAAAAAAAAAATAAAAACCCAAACATGCCAAAAATCTGTGAGGTTGCTTCATTCAGCACATGCTAAAGAGATACCAGAGTTTCCTTTGAATTCATAAGAGATTATTAAATGTTGAATCTCATTAAATGAAAAAGCCCATCAAACAACAGTGCAGGTTCTCCTTTTAGTGAAGACATGAAAAAATGTCCTATGCTGCTTTGAACTAACCAGAAAGATTATTCTGGATTTCAGCGCAGTATTTTACAGCCCATTGCTTTTCCAATCTCTTGGTATTCAGAGAGCCACACAACAACAATTAGAAGGAAGCACTACAACAATTAGATGCTTACAGCATTTCAAACATAAGGCCATTGCAGTAATACCTAGACAAACAGGTAACATATGGTGTTAAATTTTAAGTACAGACAGTCCAGATGAAATGAGTTTGTCAACACATTGAAATAGATATCACAGCCAGATACAGTCTTAAGTCATAAATCTGTAGCAAGATCACAACCCAGCTAATCTACTCTAATACACTAGTGGTGCTTTGGATGTTTTAGGGATTTTGGGGATGTGAAGGAACGTTTACATTTTCTTAATATACATGCAAGTCAGGACTACAGACAATTTTAAAGCTAAACTTGTACATCTCAAGAGAAGAAGAAAACTAAACATGAATGGTAAGTACAGGAATGATGTTATCCCTTCTCATGTTTTTTAATACCTTCCACAATTTAAAAGGCACACACCTCAAGTTTGTATTGTGATAAAGCCTTAGAATTGTGTTTTCTTTCTTTTCATGAAAACAGAGTTACTTTTATTCTCCAAGGTCTCAATCATTAAGAAATAGCCATCTGCCTGGCATTGCAGGTTACCACATACTCTGTGTTTATTTTTTTCTCTAATGCAAGATACCAAAATACATTGTAATTAAGTAGACAGAATTTCCCTAGAAGAATACATTACCAAACTTTTGAGGATGCCATTATATCTTGTATCACAGAGGAAAAATGGTCATTGGAAAACACTGAAATATATCAGATGAGCTGAGCATTTATGAACCAACTTCTTTACAAAATCAACTACTTGCAAGAATGAAAGGACTATTTAAACAAAAATTATCACCTTATCAAATTCTGTTAAAAAGTCAGTTTCTCAGCATATAAAGGCCCATTCCCTCTATATATGTCATTACCAAAAGTCTTGGGAAAAAATGTAGGCTAATGAACAAAAGCAGCAGCTTAGCCTCAGGCCAGTTTCTACTTTTGGAAACACCTATGAAAGCCCTGATGAAAGACAAAGGAGGGTGTATATGCACATCCATGAGAAGGAATGTGGCCTGGTGTTTAAATTGCACTTGTAAAGGATGATGTTATTTGAATAACTCACTGTTTGGACACATCTGGCATTATCATCTGTTCTTTTTTCCTTGTATCCACTGTGGTCTCTACAGGGGTAAGTACTACAGCAGCACATGACACGATTGACTGGTATGAGTCTTCCCGGCATACTGCAAAGATAAAAAGAACCAGTGAACAAGTTAAACAGTGAACTCACTTCGCACTTGAAAAACAAATAAATGAATAAAACAATTCATACTGTGATAACCACAAATGCAAATAATTAATCAGGCTGTACTGTGGTCACATACAATGAAAATGTCATTGTTTTTCACAATTCCTCACATGCTTGCTTTGCACATTTTTTGCCATTAACTGAACATTCACTAAGTTTTACCTAGCACAAGATCTGCTGTCAGTCTGCTCTAGCTCATTGGTGTGTCTGAGTCCTAAAAGGACTTACATTTCATAAATGATATCAGAGTATGATTCACTTCTTAGTTCCTTTTCATCACAGACCGAAAATAAAGGTGAAAATAATGGGTAGTTGCCAGGCAAACCTCCCACCTTCAAAAATTTCAGACTTGGTAAGAGAAAATAGATTTAGGAAAATCTAATTAATGACTTATTTTTCACCTTTAACTGTAATGACTCACTTTACTCCAAAAAGGCCAAATCCAAATGGTCTAAAAGTGATATCTGATATACTGACTCATGCTTTCTCTTAATAAAAATTATATCTGTATTACTGTGTTGAATGTTACAACTTAGACATTAGAGCTAGGAAAACGATCACATATTTGAGATGAGCATTTGGCTCAATTACCACTAATAAATCAATATCCAAAAGTTTCTGACCTCTGAACAGACAATTATATGTTACAAGTCATAAGCATTCCTAAATTCTAAATTTTAAGTGTTACTAGTAACTCAGCTTTCAGCAGTAACCACTTCTACTGATTGTGAAGCTATAGGTTTCCTTAACATACCTTTATGAAACAAATGAAAGAATGGAATTAAGAGTTCATTTCATTGAACAAAGCATGACAGCTTCTTATCTTACATGTGGTACTTTAATGTATTATAGATAAGCAAAAAGAAATGCGGTGGCGTGTGTTTAAACAGAAAGACACACAGTATTCTATAACATACAGAACTATTTCATAGAGTGAACACATGCCCACAGATCCAATAACACAGCCTGTAAAACTAGAATGACTGAGGCAAATTCTCAGCAATCCAAAACCAGAAAGAACACATTTCACAAGTACATATATTTATGCAGGATTGGTACAGCTGGGAACGTTGAACTGTGACATTTATTTATTATTATTCCATTCTCCACAATCCTGTGCCTCCTTGCTGCCCACTGACACCTTTGGCATAGCCTATGCTCCTCTTACAAAAGAGGCAAAACTGGAGTAAAACTTCACCCATATTGACCTGATTGGGTCAAGAATAGCTAATTGTGCCATTTTACCCCAAGGGCACGAATTACCTTCAGCCCAAACTCAGAGCACACCAACAGGTCATGCTGGCGCTCCACAAACACCCTGAAACACTAACAGGAACAGGTCAGGTCAGGATTGGATTTTTTACAAAGGTCTTTTTTTGCTTTCTGAGCAGCTCTGAGCCCTTCAGCAAGCAGCACAAATGGCTGGAGCACAGGCAGCTCTGTCAGGAAGGAAACATTTCAGGGAATGCTTGTAATTGCCTTTAATTCATCTGATGTTGTCCAGCATTGTTTATGCTTGGATTTTAAATATTAATGTGCGCACTGTGCTAAGTGCCTAAGTCACTTAAGATGCCCAGTACTGAAGCCTTGCCTTCCTTTTATCCTTTGGAACCAGCATTATTCAATCTTAATCACTATCACAGACACACATCTGCAAAAGATGGTCATACACAAGGAGAACTTGCTATACTGACGGCAAGCATGCAAGTAGGATTTATGTTACAGCTTGATGCACAACACATTAAGATGAAACTAATGCAAAATACATCGAACTAAAGAGACAACATAAGAAAAAAAGGAATTTTAGGTGATTTTACATTCTACTATATCTAGACCATCTACTAGCATAAGTCTGCTTGGTACGGATTAAGTAATTTAAAAAACAGTATTTTCTCATTACAACCAGTGACTAAGTATGTGCAAATAAGAACATTTATATCTCTTTATGTTTATTTACAGTCAAAGAACTGCAAAAAAGTAGGCTTGTCATAGTGCACCACTGATATTCAGTATCTGAATTTTAACCAGAAACACTGATAAAACAAGGAGCATAAAGGATGAAGCAAATACATATTTTTCTTCAGAAGACCTGTCTTACTACTAGAGTATCAAGCTACTACTTAAGAACTCATAAAAGGCCTGGTGACAAGCAACACAGGGGAGGGTTTGCCCTAGATCAGGCACCATCCATCAGAGCAGTTACAAAGAAAGATAAAAGAGGGAATCACAAGTAACAAAGACACTTCAAGTCTCCCACTCTTTACAGAAATTTCATGAATGAATAAAATGGTGAAATTGCTTTTGTTTAATAATTAATGCTATACAGGAGTTCTGTAATCCACTAATTTACAGCTGAAGACAAACCCAGTGGTTATCCAGTGACTGGAGCTCATGGAATGTATTATCCCCCCATTCTAGACAGCAGTACTCTTTGGTGTCGCTTCTGAAAATCACTGCAATTCCCCCTTTTTATCTCAACTCTCTGTGCACAGTCATAAGTCATTATGGGACAGTGTAAGAAATTAAAATGCCATGAAATAGCAATGGCACAGCAGCAAGTAATTTTCACCTACAGGAGTGTATGCTCTTACTATCTGTTCATAACTTGCATTAAAATAACAAGAACGTGCTTGAATGTAGACCCTCAACTTTAATACTGGTGGGGCTGGGCACTGCTTCATTAAGATTGTTGGCATTTTACAGTCCAAACTCAACTCTTAAGTGTACCTTCATTTCTATAACTTCATTACAAAATCTACAAGTGGCTTACATTGTCCCAAAAAAGACCATTCATGATGTTTACATGCTGCAGTCGCTATGAATCAAAATCTGTTCGATCCTCAAAATATCACAAACATCAAAAAAACAATTCCTCAAAGGGATCTTACTCTAAGGGATCACTCCTTCTAATCATAAATCCTCTCACTTGTCAAACTTGCTCCTTAACATCCGGCAAGAACTTAAAAATTTAGCCTTGGCACATGAATTGGTAAGGAAAGCAGAACTTTCAGTCATCTGAGTCCGTGTTTGGCAAAGCCATCAATGTAATCAGCTGTCACAGGCTACTACATTATTCCTGATACACACATGCAGAATAGTGGAAAAAGCTGTACAAGTTATCAACAACAAGGGGAACAATCAGCCAATTTTATACAACCTATAGCAGTTTCTTTAAGAAACTAACATTTGGTATCTCAGAATGTGTTATACACTGAATACCTTCAGGGAAAAAAAAAAAAACAAAACAATTTTCAGGAAAGTGAGATGGGTTTTTTTCAGTCCTTTGTTCACAATTCAACCATTACATGAACAAGCTAATAATTGTAGTGAAATAACACAACTGGAGGAACATCTATGTATTATCATTAAAGAAACATATTTTTCTTAGTGACACAACAGACACTACCTACAAATTACAAGTCATGTAAAGGAGAACTCTACAGAAAGGGAAAACAAACAGTCTTAATTTCATAGACTACTATTACAAAAGATCTGTACTACTTTAGAAGCTGCACAGTTTCTCCCCAGATCCTTCAGTTTAATGATCCATGCAGCTTGTTTTCTTCCATTGCCAAGTATTTTAAAAGTACCCCATACATTTATCACTAGGAGTGCTGGCTTGCATTTACCCTAGCTGGTTTAGGAAGTCCCAGAACATCATTCACTATCAAAACAGATCTTTACATCTGGAGAAGAAAAACATTAGAGCTGTTTTTTTTCTTTGCTGCTTCTTTCAAGAGCAATGAGAGTGACTAATTAAGCATTTTTCTTCTACTTTGAATCAACAAGTGAAAAAATTTTACTTCTCTAAATAGTAGGACAGTAGGAAGCCTTCAACAGCTACTGAACAGAATGTGCTTCTCCAGGGAATAAAAAGATTTTTAAGCTCTAGAGATGTCATTTACATCATCTATTTCAAACACTTAATCGCACACACTTTCCCCCACCCTTTTCTATTTTTTTTAATCAAGGCTAAAGAAAATGTGGTTATCACTGCTTGCTATCCAAAAAGAGTCTCCTTTGACACAAAATGAAACTAGCAGCAAGTACTACCTGCTTAGAGAAAACAGAAAGGAAATGTTCATATGCAGTGTGCAATGAAGCATAAGGGGAATCATGACACAGGAACATGAAAATAGTGAAGTGATTCTGGATTTCAGAAAGCTGGGCACTTATCCTGACAATCCAAAGTATTTACATTTATGCCTACGAAGTTTAAAATTATCAGGTCTCACCATTCAAAAGACAGATCAAATCTGGAAACAGATGCTGTCTTATACCAAAAATCCCTCTGCTTTGGCAAAAAACTAGACAAGCAGCAGGAGCATGGAAGGCACTAAATGCTTTACTGTGAAAGATCAGTCAGCTGCCACTGCAGGAGACAGGGGACTGGAGCAGGAGGGAGCAACATCTGGATCCCAAGTATCCAATCCCACATCCCTTTTACTGTCAAAGGCCAGACATTATGCTTTAATAACTCTGGAACACCAATTCTCATTGCAAGCACTGAGAACATTTTGGCACATGGTTTCCTAAATACCCCTCTGCTGTGAAAAGGCACAGGAAACGAGTCACCCTCTGAGGTGCTCTGAGCAAAGGACAAGAGCTGCAAAATATGCAACCCCTACAGAGGTTCTTCAGACAAGGGAAATTCAGGACAAAGAACTGTTACACTAAAAACAGAACTTTTGCTAAAACAAACCAAAAAACTAAACCCAAACCACAAACACACCAACCAACCGAAAAGGAAGAGTGGATGCACTGTAAATTCCTTTAATATATTAGAACAAGTGAAGAGCTGAGGACAGAAAAAAAACATTTATAACATGCAACTCAAGTTATATTGCCAGGAAAGTAGCTACTAGAAAGATCATAAAAGAAAGGATCTTGAAATCCAGTCTATTAATTGTGGTATGTCCAGGCAGAACTGTGACTAACCAGCATGTTAATCCCCTCCTGGCCGCACAGATATGGCCTCTGACAGTCCTGGGCCACTCACAGGGCTCAGAAAAGAACCAGTGTTCTGACTTGTCTCCATCAACCCTAAACATCACCTGCATGAAACACTTCAGCAAAACCCAGTGAATGAATTCAGTCTCATACCCAGAAACACAATAAAGTCTTTCACTACTCTGTTATTAAATCCTAAAGCCCAAGGAGACTTTCAGTCTCTTCAAAGCAACACAAAAGGTCAAGGTACTTTATATGAAAGCTATTTTTGCCTATCTACTCATATTAAAAAAGTTCAATATTAAAAAATAATAATAAAAAGGCCTAATTTTCCTGCTGCTTGATCCTAGACTTGAGGATGGTCTTTGGAGAAAAAAAGGAAACTAAATGGATCAGATTTTTTTTATTAGTTCAACAGTTATTCTAGGGCCTCTTGTTCCTTAGAAACAGCCACATTTCACAATATTGGCCAAGTGAATACTTAAGAGAATGAGTGTATATGCTCACAGTCCCCAAAGGGTTTGCTGTAATAATTCTGCAATAAAACCACAGGCCTGGTTCTTAAACACCACATAGTCACAATCAGAAATTTTGTAATAGCAACAATTACAGGCCCATTATGGGCAAATGAATTACTTTCTATCAAGTTCTTATGTTTCACAGCTCTTTTATACAAAGGCTGCACACACATATCTGCTTTGTGCTACACTGGCACACAAACATGAAGGGCACAAAATGCAGCATTAAGCAGGAACCAGGGAATTCCTCTCACACACCAGCAGTTCTGCAGTGATTATCTGCACCCTTGCTTTTGTATATCCTAAGTTTGTTTTTGTTGTCACAAGCCACTGTGATAATACAGCAAGAGCCACAAGTGAGATTTGGGTCTGGTGACTTGCACTCCATGTGTAACAAATTAAACTGCAATTTTTAAATGTTCATGCATAATGGAATCCTGAATTAAAGGGTATGCCCTGATCACCTAAGGACCGACCCTAAGGACGTGGTAAATGATGGAAACACCAATTACTGAAATAATCACATGGTAGTGACAAAACTGATGACCCACTTGTTGCATATCTTCTGTTAACTCCACTGTATTGTGAGAACAACTGCAGTTTGGTTTCTCCTGAGGCAGAAAGATGCCACAGGATAGCACCTTCACTCCTGATCAGTCTTCTCAAGCAGCCTCCCCCAGCTTGCAGTGACTTGCAGACTTTTTTCTACAACATGGTTGTGCCTGTATTTACTAATCCCGCAGGGATTTTATGGATTTCTTCAGTTACTTATGTTCTCGCATGAACCTGCAGCATCCATAATGTCCTGTAGACTTCCAAAGCAGAACATAAGTTATGTGAAGAAATATTCTTATCAGACCACTTGAAACTTGCCACCACCTTGTTTCACCTGACTCTTCCAGTTTAAGTCTTGGAGAAGACAATGCACAATTCCCCCTTCACCTTCCACTCTGGATTTCACAGACTTGTTTTGGATACTTAGCCAGCCATTTCTTTCACAGGATGCATTATCTGCATTTCATCCTGTTTAAAACCTGTTCCATAGCTCTGGTCACCCTGCTGACCTCTCCACAGCCAACCATTCCTTGCTGCAGTTCCTGAAATGATGGATCACTGTAGCACGGCCAGGAGAAACTGTAACTGCATTTACAGAAAATTAAGTGGGTTAGTTTTTCAGCTGTAACTACTGTGCACCTAAAACATTCTAAGTACATCTACTTGTGCTTGAGGCTGCTTCTGAGATACTTTCTTATTCACAGTGAGCCACTTAAAGCAAATATTGTTCCAAGCAGCCTACACAGGAATTGAAAAATCAACCTTTAAAAACAAAGGCATATTCTGTATCCAGTAGGTAGATATTGCTTTTCAATGTCAAAAAGCATTGGTTTAGTGCTAATAATAGAACTTCTAAAATGACAACTAACTCTCATTAGCTTTTGGCAATGCTATCAGCCAGGATGATATCACAGGCTTGTATTTTTAGCCCTCTAGTCTGACTTTTTTTGTGACAAAACCATGAATAAGAACTGTGGGCATACATACATAACTGTGAGGGAAAGGTTATAATGAAAGACTAATGATCTGAATCCCACCAATCATATCTAGTTCTGCCAAATTCCAGGGAGTCTCCTAATTGAACAGTATGAATATCTATTAGAATAAAAAGTGGAGGCTTAGTCATTTGGTCTAGGATGCTAATACCCATGTGGGCCAAACAAGTGCATCTGTTTATTTCCAAAAAGGCTTTGAAGAAAACTGGTTAAATTCATTGAATTAATTTACTTTAGAATACAGCTGCAGGTTGGTTCAGGGGGAAAACGAGGCTCACCCAGACCTCCCCCTTCTGGTAGCCTCTGCCATTCTTGGCAAGGCTGCCTCACCAGGTCATAAGAAAGAAAACACACCACAGGTCCTGGGTGATGGAAGGAAACAGAATAGCCCAAAACTCCAATTTTCCACTGAGAATGGAAAAGGTAGCACTCAAAGTGCCAGTTTCAGGTGGAAGCATAAAGCCATGCATAACAGCCATAAGGTGTGAGGAACTGGGAAACCTTCGTCTCTATTCCTACAGGACATGGAGGAAACCCCAACAGGGATGCCACCAGCTGCAACAACCATCTGCCTCAAAGTTCCTTTTTCAGACAAGAGAAGAATAATAGTTTTAGTTCTGCTTTTGATCACATTTGGGTTTCTATTTGTATTATGTGATGCCTTCAAGAAAAGGAGAGAAAAAGGAGTGACTGTGACACTGGCATCTTAAAAGAAGGAATATAAAAAGGCCTGCAGGGCATTTCTGCAGGCATAATACAATCCCCTGAAGGAATGACTACTTTAACAACAATATCCTCGACTGTCACTCACTGCAAGTAAAACTGTCAAAACTCAATAGCAAGTGTTTTCAGGAGCACAGTCTCCTGGCTTCAACTATTATTCTTGGCCTAGCTAAAATAAAGACTGACAGGCAAGCAAGATTAATTTATTGTGGTTTGTACTGAATGGCTGTAGTCACAAGAAATTTACTTAAGCAATTAATAAACAGATAAACCTCCAAAAGTACAGTTTCCCAAGAGAAATTACTAAATAAAATCACATCAGTTTTCCTTGCAGATCCCAAAAGCTCACCAGGAAAATCACACGAGGTGTTTTGTTTTGCAGGACTGTGAGGCTATTTGGCTTCCTATTACAGCTGTGCTGGCAGTCACTAGAGCAGGAGCACCAGGTACAGCTGCTGGTGAGCTGTGCATCTTTTCAGCTGCAGAATGACAGCCTTTGTCAAACCCAGTGACAAGCAACTCAGTGATTAATCCCTACAGCAGCACATTGGTCATAGCTATTCCAGACTCATTCCTGCCTTCACAGAAGTCACTCATAGACCAAATATTAGAAATTTACACCAGACATTCAAATTAATAGAAGACCCATAACAAAGAAATCTCACTCTTTTCTCGGGAAGGTATTTTACATATTTATTATAAAATGCAAGCCATTTATTTTATACCTTTGCTCTCTTTAAGCTGATACACTCATACAGGAAAGCAAATTCAGCCCGAGTGCCTCTGCAGTCATTTATCAATCCTTCAGACCAGCATGCATTAGCAAGCAGCTGGCTACTGCTCCAGCTGACTGCTCCAGTGCAACCACAAAGCAGGGGAGAAATGAGGAAAGTGGGTAGGTCATCACCCACAATTTTACCACTCAGCACTCCCACAGCAAAGGGACAGGCCAGCAGGAGCACCAGGTGACAGACCTCTGAACCAAGAGGGGAAATGGAGAGGCTTTAAGGAAGAGCAGATTAAAGGATGAGATAAGACAGAATACACAGCACCTTCCTCCTGTGGGCACCTATGGCAGGCACCCCCTAAACCTGGGTGTGAAGAAGAACACCTGGATGCTCAAAGGGCTGCCAAGTGGAGGCTCTTCACAGGTGTGTTGTGACAGCAAGCAAAAGATGGACCCCAGAAAATAATCAGTACAGCAATTTCCTAGGCTGTTCACACAGCTTTTCATGCAATACCAGGGAAATCACGTTCACAAGCTGGCTAGGTGACAAGAAAGGTTAGTGGCAGCTGTGGAATGATGCAAAGCCTCCCACACCACAGAGAAAACTGAGAAAGAGAATACAGTTTGATGTACCTGCAGTTTTAAAAGTCTGCCCATTTGCACAGCTTGCAGATTTTGCTATGCTTTGTACTTACTGCATATGATTTACTAGATTTCAAGGCCAAATGAAACTACTGGGATCATCTGATCTGACATGTGGCACAGGGACATCCTGTGGTTCTTCCAAAAGTTCAAAACTATAGTCCTGACGCAAAACTTTGAAGAGTACAGGTCACTGCCATGCCAGGTTTGTAAGTGATCTGAGGAGTTCTTCCAATTAATGGTCAAAATAAGAGCATAATTTTTCAATTGATTTTCAGAAGTACAGACTTCTAGCCATACATCCATCCTGCAGATAAAGCATATGCCAAGTAATATATATGCATCTTTCTGAAAAGCAATAAAACAATCAATCATTATGCTGACACCTTTTCACGCTTTCTCTGTATGTTTCAAGTATTCTAAAAAATCCCTAAAATTCATTAGGGCTTGAAATCCAACCAAGTTTTGAGAGCAATATATTTTACCTTAAAGACAAATCAATTGAAATAGGAATAGATTGTGCTTGGCAAAAATGGTCAGGATCAAAATGACAGGAATGTGAGACAAGCTCAGCAATCCCAAAGAGCCATTAAACCATGATGATTATAACAAACACTGTTTAAATGGAGCCCAGTGCAGGATTACAGCCCTAGAAAGAAAGAATGCAAACTATCACTATGCCTCTGAAGTGTAGTTTTAGTTCAGAGCAAACCAGCAACTCAGTGTGCTGCCACTGCAAAAATGTCCAACATAAGCATTGGCTATACAAAGTCGGTGACTTTGAAGTCACTGAAGTCAGGCTCAGTTACCATTCCAACTTCTCAAAAAGGTGACTGAAAGATGTATGTGATCCTGTATGGGTGAAAATTCCAGACCTGCCTAAATAAGCCAAGTCAAACTGGAGCATTAAAAGCAATGAAATTATTGGGGGAAAAAATTCCACACACTAAACAAAATTGGTGACTGTCTACAGACATTTAAATTAAGACTAAGACGTGTGTTTGTCAAGTATATATTTTAAATTTGCATAGCACAACTTGGCAAAGTACAATCGCCTTGCTATTTTGGAGGCTGGACTTGATAAACTGAGGCCTCCATCTGTTAAAGTCACACAAGTTGGTTGTTCCAAGACACTCTACAAGAGTGTGACATAGATGCCCCAGTTGTACTGACCTTTAAGCCAATGGTTTTAATTATACAAGCAGTCACGACAAGCAAAATAACATCAGCATATATAGAAGCATTTTGGAGGCTGTTTTCTTTAAGAAAGCTATCTAAACTATTTTCCCCAAATTTTCAAATCTGATATTAATACTTACACTGCAGCCCCAAAGAACTCAGCGGACGGAAAGAAGAATCACATATCAGAAAATGAGATATAAATTTACATGGGGTTAATTTTTTCAAAAAATATTTTCCTCTGCATAAGTAATCACATGCAGATGTCTGTTAACTGACCATGTGCTGGCACTCATATGAAAATGTCTGAAAAACCTGAGAGGAGACCCCCACAGGACAATGATGCATCATTCATCCAGAGTGATGCTGCAAACAGAATAACCAGAACTCAGTGGTGTCCACCCAGACCTGTATTAGATTTCCTCTAACCTCATTTAACATTAAAAAAAAAAATACCAAAGAAGAGTAATTCAAATTCCTAACACCGATCAAATAAAAATTAACTTGCCAAGAAATTCAGTCACTTCTCTTCATGTTCTGGGTGAAGTTCTCCACAGAAGGCAGGCATACAAACCTTTGAAGCAATGCAACAGCTAAAGCCAAGCCATTGCAAATTCATCAGCTTCTGTTCGGGCTCTACCAGTCATACCAAATGCAAAGAATGAACAAATAATTCCGTTTTCTCTTAGTGACAAGCAACAATTTGGAGACTAGATAGTAAGAAAATAAATATTTGCATATTATCCCTGGCAACTTTGATTTCAACACCTTTCCTCTAATTTTGGCTCTGAAAAGGAAATAGTGACATTTAGTGGTCAGGTAGATTTGCTGCACTTTTTAAACTGAATGCAGTAGTGCACACTGACAATATTAGCATGGGATTACAAATGCTGAGAATTGGCACAACTAATACTGTTGTTTTTACTTGAGGAAATACTGTAAATGTTTTTTTGAGAAGTAAGATGTTTTATTCAAAGCATGATTTAGAACCTGTGCTAAATCTTTTTGCCTTGTCTCCCTCAACAGTAAAGAACTACATGCTCTTCCTCCTGTTCTCTACCAGGAGATAAACTAGGTTCTAAATTTTATGAATACAGAAGAGGATACTGGGAAATTTTGTAGGAGCTGGCAGGAAGGTAACTCAAAAACCTGTTCCAAAAAAAAGTCATTTTGTTCTAAACAAGTAGAGGATGTACAGAAAATAGGAGTAAAATCTACATTACTGATTTTCACTGAATAACACTCCAGCTGAGGATAAAAATTAAATGGTTATGTTCACCTGGAGCTTTCTCTGGATTCACCAATTCAGATTTTCTGAACCCAAGGTGAACTGGTTAAATTGACACAAGAAGATGAAAGCTCAATTCTCAAATAGCACCATTTGTCAAAGCAGATGAAGAGTGTTCATGAATATGGAAGACTGGTTGGGCATCTGTGAATCAAGCAAAATCTGGCCTAATGACTATTTAAATAGTGACAACACATTCACAGCCCCACGTTCCACCTTCCCTTGAGAAATCTTCCATCTTTACTTCACATGTCATGCCAGAGGCATCCAAGGAACCAGTCAAGTACAACAGATCCTGCTGAAGTTAGCTGAGTGCAAGTGGACCATTTCTAGAGGTACATAAAAATTAAGACAAACCACTTTTTTCCTAATCCACAGTGATTCTGGAGTGATCTTGTACTTAGAACTGCATATCAGCGGATGTGGCCTTATCAAAACTCAGCTATGTACACCAGCCTTCACCATCATTAGCTTGCTTTCAAGGGACAACACTCTACTGCATATTTATGCAGCTGGCTCCTAAAGGGTAGAACACGGAGACAACACACGCACAAAGAAGTCCAGGGTCCAGAAAAGTTGTAACCTATGTAGAGAATCAGAACAAATCGGCTGCAAAGTTTCTAAAATGTAGAGCACTCAATGACACTGCTCCATTCTCCTCCAAATGTCAACAGCCATCCCCTGCACGACGTAATTTAAAATCCTGGCACTCACTGGAAGGAGTCCCACTAACTTCAAGAATACTCCAGACACCAGGGCGCAAAGGTTGCCCTTGTCTCTTCAGAGGGAGTGTGACTAATGGGATCTTCAGTATGCAGAGCACTTCCTTGCATTTTGGAGCACATGGCCACCAATTCTGGAACCTCCTTCCCACCAGTTCTCTGAGCCACTGCATTTAAGAAGGTAATTTACTTCACTCTCTTCTGAACAATTATGCTCTTAGCTGATTAGAATTTAAGAGCAGGCCTAAGATTAACACTTGACATTTGCTAGAAGCCCTCAAATTTAAAAACAAGAATTATTTGGAAGTCATTCAATATTTCAAATATCGTACGTATTAATCAAAATAAAACTTTGCTTCTGATAAAATCTTAAATATAAACGTTATGTACTACAGTTAATCTACAAAAATATTCAAATTATAAAGATCCAAAAGGTGAAGGAAACATACTTAACACATCACCTTCCTTAAAAATACCTCTTAAAATTGTCCTATATCATTAATTTATATCCACCAGTGGCATTTGAACAAGCTAGATGTTTTATACACTCAATTGCACAAAAAAGCTGGGAAATCAGCTACCTAAATTATCTTTATTGCATTTGAAAGAGTAATTCCTGTGTTCTGATGTGAGAAGTCATGCATAAAATGTGCTAAAGCACCCATTTAGCTCTAAAAAGCAGACAAGACATTTTCTACTCAGTAAAGATTTCTCACTGTATGCTTTTACTTTTTCTTCATATATTCACTATCTCTTTACTAGCTTTGGTGTCAGAGGTGCTGCCTAGTCTAAGAACATAAAGCATAAAATACTGTTATGAGATAGCTGCAATCCACATCACCAAGGCTTCATTTGGCTACATTTCCCTATCAAGCCTCTGTATCAGTGTTTCAGCACTGTGGATGGCAATAACTATGTACAGAACTGCTACCCACAGCTGGAAGTGTTAAGAAAGATCAATACATTAAAATTTTAGATTGATCCTACTTCTGGATTCCGAACATCTATTTTGATTTTTGGATCTGCTAATGGATTTGTTACTGAAATGTGTTTGTAATATGAAGTAATACATTAAACATTTTGCAACCTGTCAATGCTGAGGTAGAAGAAAGACTGTTCAATCTAACTAGTAAATGATTCCCAGAGCTGTACTGTCAGTATTAATGATGTCAGAACATAAAAAACATGAAAGAAAGGAGTGATTTCTTTACACAGCCATGGTTCCTTCTGATAGAGCAGGAAGCAAAGGTTGCACAGTAGTGCAAATATGCATTAGTAGTATGGGTTCATTGCAGTTTTATATATACAGCCTCCCCATCCCACAGGCCAAGAATGACAAAAGGACCAGCACTCCTCAACCCCTTGGAATTCAAGTAACAAGTAGCTAAAGACTGAAAACTAAGTTAGGGAAAAGTCAGGACTACTGTGGGATCAAGGCTGACCATGGAGATCTCTAAGACACACATTTACTGTGGGATACATAAAAGTTTCCTTCTCAGATAACTAATTTAAAGTATAGAAAAAAAAAAAAAAAAAAAAAAGCCAACAAGTGGTGTCTTTTCAGGAGGGTGGAAGTCAGGATTTCTGGCTCTATCAGCCAGAACTTACAGGCTTCAGCTTGGGGTCAGAGTGAGCAGCTAAAACCCATGGGGCAGGAAGTTTCTACCAGTTCTGGGGGTCACACTTATGCTACCATTTGTGTTTTTTTCTGTTGACATAGTTCTGAAGGACACAGAGCAAGTAGCTTGTATTCCAGTTGAGAGCAAGAGAACTGTTAGTAAACTAGAACTGTTAGCAAACCAGAAACAATAGGCTTATGTTAAAATAGGCTTATGTTAAAATCACCCAGTTATGCCTCCCAATTAAAAAAAAAAAACCAAACTGCAGTGAAAAGGTGTATACAGAATGTACCAAAAGTACAATTGCATGTAAAGTGCAGGACACAGCTGACATGCCCAGTAGCTGTTCTCAATAGAAGTTTCCCACACCTCAATTAAAGACTAACACAAAGATGTGGAGCCTTCTGTGGCACTCAAGTATCCATGAGGTCCAGCTGATGTATCGAGACTGTACAGTCAATCACAACACATATTGAGCTCTGCCCTCTCCTCCTGGGCTGTGCAATATCCAACTTGCCATGAATATAAAGACAACAAATAAATATTTCTAAATTAACTAATCATAGCTGAATTGAAATTTAGCACAGAGAAATGCATTTAGGCAATCTCCAGGTTCTGTCTTGGTGACACATTGAAATCAAGGGAAGTAACAACCATATGGGGTTTTATACTTTCTCATAGAACAATGAAACACGAAAAGTTTTTGGCCAAGACAATACTATTACTACTAAAAACAATATGGTCACAAGCACCAGGAGGGCACCAACTCAGAGAGGTACATGTCCTTAAAAGATGGGAAAACAATGCCACGCTGTTGGAATTTTTGAGTAACATACACCAATATTTATACAATATCTTCTAAACAATACAAATAAAACTGAAGAAATTATGAACTGATGTGAAAGAGAAAGGTTTCCCTTGATAGGCTCCACAGTAAATGTCTCAACTAACCATGACTCAAGAAACCTCTGCCTTCCAGCCTCCAGCTTCTTGCCTTGCAATCTCAACAGAACAGTTCTGGTTTGCAGAGCCAATGAAAGGAAAGGCAGAAAAGTCTTTACATCCTGCCTGATTTGCTAGTAAGTATAAGGCATGAAAAAATAATCCCTTTGTTTTGTTTCTTAAGGGCTTAATATCAATTAAGTATCACTTTTACTCAGAAACTGAGTATTTTTTTCCTTTTTTAAGAATAGTGTGTCTATTCAGATTCTCACACAAAGACTCAAAAGTATTAGTTTCACGCACTAAAAAAAAAACAACAAAAACAAACCCAAACAAAAACCCGAAACAAAACAAAAAACCATCTAGTTTAGTGATTTCAACACTACCAGATACATTCCTGGTGCAGTACCGTACTGCCCCAGACTTATCCCAGCAGAAATCCCACAAGACAAGGAAGACTGAAAGGGATCATGGGCACCACCACACACTGCAGTGATGTTCTGGGAGGGAAGAATGTTCTAGGTGCTGGGTTAGAGCCCTGCCCTCTGACTAACATTTCCATGCTGACAGAGCATGTGATCAGCAAAGTTACTGCTAATGTCAAAAAGCACTTTGGTTCACTAAGAGAAAAAACACAACCATACCTTAAATGTCAACTGCTTTTCAAATCTTTTCAATGCCTAAACTTCTTATGGACTTCAGCCATGGACCACTGCCTTCCTGATACAGAGAGTGCAGGTACCATGAAGACCTTACACTGCAAAAATACCCCACAGGGAGGTTTTATGCAAAGGAATAAGCAGGGCTGTGACCCTGATATTTAATGGGAGCAATGTCAGAGGTACACTTTGTAGAAGGATTTGGTGTTTAAGAATCTGATTAACCTTCATTCATTAGGTATTGTACAGAGAAGGATTACCATTCAAATTCTCAGTACCTTGTGTTGATTTTGCAGTGATAGGAGTGAATCTGTAATTGCTCTAGATGAAGTATTCTTTTTGGGTTTTGTTTTCGTTGGTGTTAGGCAGACTGCTAAATATGTGAAAATAGTCTCTGTAGATGTAATTACCTTCTTACTAGGTTGCTAATTATTGCTGAAATTACCAGTATTACATAAGATTTTAAAGTAAGTATGTATGATGCAAGTGAAGATTAAATTTATTGACATATAAGCAAATAAACACTATCAGAATAATTCTGCCTATAAAACACTTTTTGTGTCCAAGGTCACAGCTCAGGACCATAAACTGTCCCATCAATAGGTTTTGAAATTCCCTGGCATTAGATGCACAAGAAAAACAATTTTGATGGCAGGGCTAGACGGGATGGGGAGATGAGGATGCAGAATGATGAAATGCAATTTCTTCACATTGTTCCATATATCAGAAAATGAAGCTAAACAAATTTTCCCTAATGCTTAAGAATACCATCATGGTACAGAAAGTTACACAAAAGATGAATTTGGCATTTTGTGCTGTTATTTTCTTTGTGGTTTTAAGTAAAAAAAGTTTTGAGCATATGCTATAATATAAATATATTTAGTTCTTCAAGACCTTTTCTAAAAAAAAGATGAGTTTCTCTTCTCTGTTGCTAAGGTCTCACAGGTAAAGACAGGAGAATGAATGAGAACATAGTTCTAATCCAGAACAGAAACTCCCAGGTTACCATGTTATTCCGGCCTTTTTATAATAATTTCTATATATAGGAATTCCCTGTACTTACAAATCAATTTTTATGAAATGAATTATCACCTCTTTACTGAATTATTTATATCTAACTCCTTATTATCCCAAATGTAGTTAGGCTAAAATAATAGGTTGAGTGAGAAATAAAATAATTAAAAATTACCAATTTCTACCAAAGCCTACTTCTACAGTAAGTTTTCCTTGTGGCCTTAATTCTGGTATTTCAAGCACTTTATAGCCAGTGAATTGCTTCTTTCTTAATTCACATATTCAATTTAAGCATTTTACAGCCACTGAATCACAGCTTTCCTTTAGATGTTCATTTTCCAATCAATGCTCATAGTTGAAACTGTATTTGCAGGAGCATAAAAGTATATTCTTCTGCATAGTAATAAACTGCTTTGAAATACTATTTTAAGCTTAAGGATTTGTAAAAGTAGCTAGGTGTACAAGGTATCACAGTTAAACTGGAGATGCATTTTGAGTGAACCTTGGAATAACCTTCTCCAGACAAAGCTGGAGTGCAGATGAAGAGACTGGCCACAACTACAAATGGCCATCACTCCTAAATCCATCACCAATACAGCAAAACTCCTGCGAGTAGATTAATGGAATGAGCACAGGTTTTCTCAATTTCAGCCTCCCATTTTGTCCAACATGTGCAAAAGCAGAGCTAAGGCATAGCTTTCTAATGCAGAGATGCATGTTGCTTTGCTGAGGCTGTAGAGTTGAACTGAACCAGGTTTTAACAGATCCAAAAGTTTTAACAAGTACGAAATACACCACCTCACTCTCTTTGGATGCTGGATTTCAGTCTGATTTCAACAGTCCTTCAGTACCCATATCTGCAGCTCAACAGAGCTGTCTAATCAGTCACTTTGGTAGCCTGGGAACACAAGCATTTTAAATCATCTTCCTAGAACCAGCAAGAGCCTGCCTAGCTAGTTAGAGCAGATATGGACAATAATGTGGTCCCTATGCAAGACTGATGTCTCTTCACATACACAGAAAATTGGCAGGGGAGGGGCTTCCTCTGCTTCTAGTTACCCTCTTAGCACTGAGAATTTTTTGGAGAAAATGTTTATTTGAATTTTAAGTAACACCTCTGAAGCCACCATTTATTAGGCAGCTCTGTAAAGGACAGCTAACACCTTAAAATGCTACGGCGTTAATTATGTACATAAATCACTACACAAAGGACACACCGCTAATTTTAATCATTAATTAATTGTTTGCTGTTTTCGTTACAAAGACCCAAGGCTTAATTAAGTACCACAGGAATAGTCTTTCATGTTGCCTGACAGACACTGTCATAGATGAAAGTGTTCGGAGACTTTCTTCCTCCTCCCAATTAGTGCGGCGTCCCCCGCACTCGTCCTGCCAATTCCAGGCTCCGTAACAAAGCGTGTGAGGGGCACCTCACGGAGACAGGCACGGCAGAAGCAGCTACCTGCAGCTGACCACACACCCCAGAGCCCTTCCCTCAATGCCTCTGAGGCTCCATTGAGTTCTCACTCAAACAACTGAACGCTGTCATAGCATCATTTATGCTGCACACAGTGGAGATACATCACTCATTTGCCAGCCACTCTGAAGTTTTCAGAGACTATTAGAGAGTCTTAGATGGCTGAGCCTGCTTTTACAGTTCAAATTTAGTGACTTTGGAGACCTGAGCGCCACAAGAATCAACGCACACTGCGCTGTTCAGGCACTTTATTAAAAGGTGTCACAACCTATTTTGCTAAGAAGGAAAGGATAAAACTGTGCTGACACTTACATATGAAAAAGAGCTTCAGAAGCTCAACAACAGAAGCAACAGTTAATTTAAAATATAGTAGTGAGGCACTGTGACACTGAAGTAGCTGTATGTCCATCTACGACAGCAGTTATACCCCTCCAGTTTCTAAACAAATATTCTGACTGGTACTATTTATTATACACAGCAGTATGATAGAGCCTCAGATGAAACTTTAGTCTTCTGTCACTAAAAATTTTGCATAAGCAGTTAAAAGCTACAACTCTCTTGCTCTGGATAACCTGAAAGGAATCTGACTTCATTATTTGCTAAAATTTAGCTTGTTCACACTTCAGTCATCAATGCAAATCCTTCAGCTGCACCCCAGTTCTCTTTTACAACAAAGACTGTACAAAGAGAAACGTGTAAAACAGAGGGAGTTCTTTCTTATTTCAAAAGATCATCATTTTATTATCTCATAGCAGTTGTAGTCATTCAGAGCAACTGACACTAAACAGAAGATGCTAAGGATTATGGCAAAGAAACAACAATTATTTCACAGAATATCCTGAATTGGAAAAGACTCACAAGGATTACCAAGTCCAACTCCTGGCCCTGCAAGGGGCAACACTGAGAATCACACACTGAGAATCTCAGTGCCTGAGAGCGCTGTCCAAGTGCTTAGTGAGTTTGTGGTTATGAATGCAGGATCCTGACATCCCTACACATGCTCACCTTTAATGCTGGAGGAATGCTCACTACCTTTAATGCACTTCTCCAGGATCTCCTCAGTCATGGCATATTCAGCAGAACAAGCTTTTCTTCAACCCTCAGATGGAGAAACTGAGAACTGAACCGAGTTCTGTAATTTTTTTTCCATGTAAAATGGGAAACACATTTAATGACACCCAGGCTGAGAAGAACAAGTTATCTTTTAAGAGTGACATGAGAACCAAAACCAATCGACTGGCACTGGTACTATTCAAGCTCACATTTAGACACCTTGTAAGCATTCATAGATGGTCAAACACAGACAAACAAAGATCAAGTGCAGATCTGAAAATTCAAGTGCAACTTCAACTGACCAAAGTGAAACCATTCGCCTTTGAGAGTGTCAGACACAAGAATATTTGTATTATTTTGGGGACTAGTGTATGTATTCACTGAAAACATCATCCCAGCATGACTCTGTGTAGGAGGGTCTCACAAGTCCCCGCATTTACTCTCAGAATGATTCCAGAGCAACTATGTTCCATTTACTACCAAACCTTTTCTTTTCCTTCATGGCAACATCAGAATGCTTAACACGGCCTCTGGGTTTGTTTTTAGGTTAATGAACCATTGCTAATAAAAATCAAAAGCAACTCGCAGTTCTCTTGATTGAAAAACCTGTTGATTAGGACCAAGAAGAGAAAAATGGTTGACTTCCTCCTTTTTATACTCTTTCTTCCACTACTGACTTAAAAGATCAAAAGCAATACACAAATCTAGATATTGTTTTGTCAGAAAATGAGCAGATTAGAACAAGAATATGCAACAGCAGCTAACTTACTGAACAAGATGGTATTTACCTGGGCATTTTCCTTACCACAATGAAGAAATCATATTGTTTCATGGAAATTATGAATGAAAACAAATATAATGTGGTAATTGCCTGTATTTTTAACTCTGTGTATATTAAGAGACTGAACTCAATCTTTTTTACAAAGAGGTTTAGGCTGTCAGTTGATTAGCATGTCACTTAGATCCGTGAATGCTAGATAAAAATCAAAATAAGAAAAACAACAAAACACAGAAAACTCTCAAGGCAACTGGCTGCAGTTTCATAACTTAGATAATGGAAAGGCGATAGGAAACACACTGCAGGAAAAACCCTATACTGGAAGAAAAAAGAAACAAGAAAAACAAAAACCAACAAAAACAAATGTGCCAGATGAGGTAATTAGCTCTTCCCATCTGTAGCTTATGTGCTATCCAACTCTTCTAGGTGATCTGAATGCTGCTGATGAAGTGATTTGCAGTGAAAGAGGTAAAACTGGCATGTAAAATTTCAACAGTAAGGCTTAAGGGTTATTTGCCTACTGCTGGCAATGGACAGTTTATACTAGTTGGAGCAATAATGACAAATTCTTTTTCAAATACATTGGCTCTCACTGCAGGTATGTGGAAACAACCCAACAAAATGAGGCTTGTTAGACATATCTAGAGACTGAGTTTATCTCATATTTAGGAAGTCATCTCAATAGCTGCTGAAGTTAGCAACTTAATTTGCTTTGAATTTAAAAACTAAAATTAATGGCAGCAAAAGAAAACCATTTTCAGCTCAATTTCAGCATAATGAACAGGAGCTGCATACATAAACAACAAAAGTGTTCTGCATTTTAAGATTATATAGTGAACTTGATTCTCCAGCAGTTCTTCAAACAGAATTCCCATTTCAGTCAATTATAGACTGTTTACTTCATTGCTTTTTGAGCCTTCAAACATCACTGCGTTTAATTAATTAAACAAATAAGCAACAGTTTGATTAATCAAGTATACAACCAAAAAGCCATTAAAAAATCAAAGTCAAGTAAACTTTCACAGCAACTTCAAGACTCTTTACAAAATCACATCAATCATGTTTTTCCAGGAAAATAAATAAAAAACAATAGAGGTGACATTCTGTAAATGCACAACTGTATGTACGTGACTACAGCTTTACCAAAGAGCCTAAGAGGCATCCTACAAGCCACTTGTATTTGCAAATAAAAGTAAGCAAATGAAATAATTAAAAAATGCTGAATATAACACATGGTGTAAGAGGGACATGGAAGGGGAAAAAAAAGCCAAGAAAAAAATCCCCAAACCAAAAACCTCTCAGAATTTCAGTTCGCATAAATGACTGACACTAATTATGATAATGACATGAAAATCCAGCGCATGAAGAAATATTCATCCTACAAAGAAATGTTTCACATTAATATAATTAGGCAACATTGATGTATCAATAATTGACACCACTTATTTCTTCCAGCTAAGTGACTTTAAATTACTTCATACAAAATACAATGAATGTAGGTTACTATGGTGATCAGTATAATTCAGGAATAATTGGGTTATATTTTAAACAAACACATTTGGTTCTTCAACCTGAGGCTCAGAAAACATTCAGCAGGCTCTGTGAACTTCAGCTTTCCTGACTGAAGTCCACAACACAGTGAGGAAACTAAGACCTCCTCCAAGAGAATAATGCATTAAAATGATCTGCTTATGATGCTGAATTATGTATAAAACCATACCATTCTGCCAGTGATGTCTGTTGAGTAATGATATTTGAAACTTATAAAAACAATTACCAGGCAATCTACCTGTAAATTGATATGACTGCATTTAACTGATCATTTTTCAGGCATGGTAATCCAGGCAGCAACCTCCCCACCACAACATCCTCTGCATCAGGCAGGCCTGACCAGCATTTAGATGAGGAAGCACTGGAAGAGCAGGAAACATCCATGTCTTGGCAATGGGCTGTTGCTTCAACGAGAGCCCAGTACCAAACAAGACCATAATGTGCCTTTTCACAGTTACAGCATACAAAAAACCAAGAAAAGCCAAACTACTGGGTTTTTTTCCCAGAACTAAAGTGATTCATATTGGCTTATAAAATCTGTGTTCATTAGCTGGATGAAAGACGACAAAATGTTTTCACACAAGTACGGATAGTCAGTAATGTGTTCTTTCAAAATTTCGCCATTTAATTTTGAAAGAAAGAATTTCTACACTTCCACAAATAAACAGATGTTAGCAGTATCATAATTAGTCAGTTCTACACTAGAAGCATCCAAAGTCTCAATACTAGTGGATACCAGAAAACAGTACAGAGAAGGTCTTATATCCACAGGATCCAGAAAGTCACAAAACAATCCCATCTATGATTTGGTATGGGAGCATACTGGTAAGTGTAGTTTGCAGTATTTTTTGCCTTGTAGTTTGTTTTCCAAACTGGGTTTTAAACCAAGAATGCAATTAGTAAGATAATTCCATTAATGTTGATCTCAAAATGCAATTCAAAATGTTATTCTGAAAAAAAATATATCAAGATTCTTCAGGATGCAGAGTTCCAGCTAAAACATGGATGTGTGTACAGAAAACATGCTTGTGAATGAAATACACTTCACATAGTGGTAGGCTATGTATGATGAGCACACACTTCAGATCTGTCAAAGACAGAAATGACAGCACAGGGCACTGAAGCCCTTGGACCAGCCCCTTCCTCAGCACAGACTCATTATCACAGCCTAAGGATGCAGCTGTGATGGTCCTCATTCCTGCTACTCCAGATCAGAATGTCCTGTTTGCTTCCATTCACTGTCAATCAAGACACCAAGCTCCCTGGGGAGCACTTTGTTTCATCACTGTCAATTTGAAAGCTATTTACTTTCTCTTTTGTTAAGAGTAAACATCACTTCCAAAATTACAGCAAAAGAAGGTGCAACAAGGAATTCCTCAAACAATCCAGTCTGTATCAGAATCTTATTTACAAAACACTTACTGCAAGATATTAAATTGCAGGATACATTATAGGACTTGCAATCACAGTATATAAACACCTATGAAGAAAAGAATGCATCTCTGAAGGATACTTACATGAGAGATTAAACACTGACGAGCAGAGTACCTTGTAGAGGATTATAAAGGACAGCCTGTGGCACAGACAGAAGCAGATCTCAAATTTCCTGAAGTGAGAGTGCATATTTTTCCTGTAAACTATTTGATTTATTTTTGCTTGCCCACAGTACATCTGTAACTCCATTAAAGGTTCTGGAAAGGCCATAAAACATACCCTAAAAAAAGTCGTTCATTAGTGGGAAGTCAGTGATGGTTTAATTTACATTGTTTATAAAGTAAAACTAGTTTAAATATGTATTTATTCTTTATTAATATTTACATAGCCTTTACCTTCACATTGTTTTTTTTAGAAATCAGAATTAACAAGCAAAGTATTTCTCCCCTTCTCACTGACTCTTTCCTTTTTTCCTTCTCAAGACTCAGAAATCAAAAAACGTAAACCACAACATTTTTGTGACAGTCTAATTACTGAATTCTGGACCAGAGGTGCTGCAGAGAATGCACAAATCTGCACAGTACCCTTGAGTTTAGATCCCTCTGCTAGAATTCCTCTGAATTATGTGAAAGATACACGAGATCTCAGGTTCGTTACCAGACCGTTCCCTACTGGGCACAAATGAGAAGAGGATCACTGCTCGAATGTCACTCCCCTCCAAAGCCTCTGTAGTAAATTCTTTCATCTGACTCAACAGTCACATATCTAAAATGACAGTCCTTGATTCAATTAATCCTCACAAGTATCTTTTACTTTTTTTTCAGCATTTAAAACACACTACATCTCTAAGGGAAGCAACAAGTCTATGCTAGAAGATAAGAGTCTTTGAAATTCAGGTTATCCTTGATCCTCCTCAGTTTCATTAGAGCTGAACCAACTCTAACATTATGAAACATCAAGGAAGACAGTCTGAAAAAATAACACGATTAAGATGGTTTGCCTTTTTTTTATCTGGAGCAAAACTACATCAGTACCAAGCAATTTGCTAGGGTTGCTTTCAGAAGCAAAGCAAAGTTCTACATTCATTTGGAAACTGAAATCAAGTTCCTAATACAAATATTTCTTTGAAGTAAATCAGTTTACAAGATTATAACAACTACAGAAAACATTTGCTGCTGTTGTCAAAGTCAATATGCATCTAAAGGTTTATCACTATCTTAGAAATGTTTTCTTTTACCAAAAATGCTGAAAAAAACAATCTAGCATAAATAACACATGGAATATTACATTCCCTTCAAGCTATTCCCTTTCTCAGTATTTTACTGATAAAGTGCTACAGGGCATGAAGAGGCCCCTAGATCACAACCACAAAATCTCATTTGCTACTTTAACAGAAAGATCAAAACTGCTCCTTGAAAATGACTGAAATTCACAGTTACTCTGCATTGGAAACTCTATGTAACTCTCACACTGTCCAGGAGAATTCCCTTTTTATGACATCTGTGTCACCTCCAGAACAGCTGACAGCTTCTTTCCATTTGCAAGTGACAAACTGGGGAAGTAATAACCAGTAGTGACAAAGCAGCATTGCGTGGCTGTCACCTCAAGAATTAAGAAAATATACAAGGAGTTTTAAGTATTTTCAGCATGCAAGAAGTTGTTTCTCTAATATTACCTCACACAAACATGCTTAAACCTTCACAGATAGTACATGGTAATTTTTCACAATAAGCACCAGTTTAGGAAAAGGGTTTGAAAAAAATTACAGAAAATAGTCCATAGCTGCACAATGATTGTAAACTGCACATTGTAATACTCCTTATAGTACTTCCTATGGAAAAGACAACTACAATTTTTAAGCTAATACATTAAATCCTAAGGTGAAAGACTGAAAAAAACCCCAAACAGACAAATGTTTCTAAAACCTATCCTCTGCTCCGATATAAATACTTAGGTATACTAAATGCAGAAAAAGTTATTAACTTAATATTGCAATGTGGACAGCTGTAATACACCGAATAATCCATATGAATAGCAAGATAGAAAAAGGGGAAAAAAACCCACAAAAATAAGTTACCAAAACTACTGAGATCATGAAAGAGCAGAAGCCCAAGTTCTGCTGCACCAGCACGGGAGAAATTACAGCTCATCACATTATTAACGACCTAAAGAACAATGGCTTCAGAGATCAATTCCTTCCTGTAAGCAGTATTTATCAAACCTCCTTTATTTTTCCATCCATGCATATCCTAGTCACCGTGTGCATGCACTGTACCAGATAAAGAAAATACAGACAGCATTATGATTTTTGACAAATCCTAACATCTTACACTTGAACTGTCAGTGCTCCGTAACTCCATAAAACCACTTTGACCAGTGCACAACACCTCAATAAATTACTTGGTACCTGAGCAGTAGGGTGAAGAGTAGAAGTTAAATCACTTAATGGCACAGAGTACATACTCAGGTAGTAGCTAAAATGCTATTAAAACACAGTAGATTTAGCCTCTGCTTCTCAAAACAAAACTGCTTTTCCCGAAATTGTGATTTGATTCCACAACACACAAACTCTTACAAAGTAACTTCCAAGTCTTTCCCTGGGTTTTGACTATTTTTTTTCCGATTAGGAGTATTCTAGATCTTTGTACAAGATCATGTCAGAGATGGAAAAATCCTGTACTCAAGAAGTCTTGTGTGGAAGAGAATAATTTTAGTCACCTACTGGGAAAGTTTATTGGAACAAAAATCAGAAATGAAACCGGGAGATTATGGTCTTTGGTTAGGAAAGAAAATCAAATACCCTCGTTAAGAATCCCACATTCAGATTTATTATTTTTGTAGTCCTTTATTTTTTTTAGGAACCTACATATGTGATTAAGGCTGCCAGGAAAGACAAAGTTAGACCCAGACCATTCAACTTGTTAGGCTGACAGTGAAAATTACTTACAACAGTAACACAGACCCCCAATAATTTCTTCTGCTAGATGGAAAATATCATGGCACCATATTTATGCAAGAGAACAAAACTATTTTAAGATCAGAGATAGCAAAGGATCTAATTGCTTCCTATCTCTTTCTACTTTCTATTAAAGAACCAGTCTCACATTGCTTCTAAACAGGGCTGTAGTCCGTTAAAAGGCATGCTGAGATTTTAAATGAACCTAATCTAAATTAACCTTGAATAAGTTATTTTTGCTGTGGGTTTTCTTTCTCCTCCTCATAACTGCTTCCAAGGTCTAATCTGGCTATTGAGTGTACCAAGACTTATAAAAAACATAAATCTGTTTAATAAAAATTTTCTTTAGGAATAAAATTTTCTTACTACCTATTTCTCCAGTGCTTGGATGATTAAGAAATAGTCAGAAATTATGTCCTCATTGTTTTGGGAAAACAGCAGAGTTTATGGACTAAGACTCACTAGGGAGGAGTACTTTCTGAAGCCTTTTTTTTCTCAAAAAGATATTAACATTTTAATTTAAAGAAGCACACTGTGCATTGCTACCAATTATAATTTTCCTTGCAATATAAATAAAAATGTTGTGCTATCTTCAAATCTCTTCCTTTCATAACCATTGCTAGAAAACACTTCAAATTAAACAGACATGGCATCCTCAAATTTATTTTTCAGAAAAATAATCATCATCCACAATATGACCTTTTCTTCCTCTCAACTATGCTTTTGGTAATAAATCAGTCCATACATTTTCTAGAACTACAAATTTCTCATCTAGTTTATTCTTTTACCATATGTTAGCAATACTGTACTCACATATACTTTTAGCCAGAGCATAATTGTGTTTAAGGCAAATAACAGAAACTGAGTAGTTATAAAAAAACCCAGTCTCACAGGAGGCACTGGATCTACCCAGTCCACGCTCAGACCGAGGTCACTTATGAATGAGCTTAAATCTGAAATCTACGATCCCCCTGAATTCAGTGGAGTGTGCCTTGGGCTAAATACACTCTTAATTCTCCACTGAGATGTTCTCACAGCAAATTCCTGAAGCACCAAAAAATTTCTGCTTCCCCAAGGAAAAACATGTTTTTTCTAGAAATCGTTGATACACTAGTAATGCTTTTCCCCAAAAATAGAGAACATGCATTTATACAAACGAGAGAAGACACTGAATAAATTTGAATCTATAATGATCTCTAAAAAGATAGATCAAAGGGATAAGTGGTAAATGTAAAACATGCTGAATCATCTTTCATATAGATAGAAAGTTGAATGGAACAGTAAATGCAATGACCTAAGCCCTGATGAAATATCAGAATTTCAAATGTGTTTTTGCAGCAGTAAGTATAGGGACAATTTATTCCCATATGTAATTAGAAAGCATTCTAATTTCCAAGGACTTCAGAATGCCCAAACTGTAATTTACACATACAACTAGCATTACTAAATAATCATGGTAATTGTATTCTACATCTACAGTCTACTGGGAGACAAAATTCTTCATTATTATAAGATATAAAATTCTGTCAAACTTATCTCATCTGTCTGGACCTTTAAGCCTGAATGCAAGCAAGACTTACCATCTTTGACGTACAGTTTCAAAAATTACTGTTACCTGAAGAAACAAATGAAATCAAGAACTAATCAAAGGTTGAAAATATACAAAATATAGAGGCTGTCTGCACCACACTCCTAAATATGAGATTTGGACAAGAGTGTACAGTAGAAAAAAAGCCCATCAAACCACAATTCTTTAATGGAAAGCAAACAGAATTAGGTCAAGAGAAGGACTAAAGATGAAAAAGTAATGGGTTTTTTTTTTGCATGACAACTCCAAAATGAGATGAATTTACACAAGTAGTAGCTGATTTTATAAAGCTGTAATCATAACAAATCCAAGTGTCATCTAAGGTAATACAGGCTCCTGCATGTTTCATGAAAGCACAAAAAGCTTGGCAGGTAAGAGAGGAAAAGATGTGCTAAATGTGACTGTGGAAGGGGAAGCAAAACAACTTCACTTCTAGTTAAGAAGAAAGTGACACAACTGGAAGTGTCTTTCTTTACCTACAATTTGAAAATACGTGAAATATAAATTCTCCCACTGAAATAAAGTGCAGTCTTTCCTGTCATCTCCTCTGGCCTTGCTGCATAGCCTTTGTGATCTGTCTAGGACACAGCGCTGAGCTGATTCAACAGCTCATTATTCCTATATTCCAAGGGAAAAGATTCTCAGGAGTGCTTCTTGCAGATAAGAGAGCAGGTTGTTGTGAAATTACATGTGCCAGCTAACACAGGTCTCCATCACTGCTTCCTCTGTGTTTGCCGTGGGGTGAGGGAGCAGCATGTGCAGGAGGAACACACCTGTTCCTGAGAGCCCCTGCAACCTGATAAAAAACAAACCACCTGGGCTTCTTCCAACCTCTTGAATTCTTCTCAAGGGAAGGACAGAATAATACTTCTGGGAAAGTTTGAAAAAGTCTTTTAAAGCTGCTTGTCACATATTCTAAATCAAGTTTAGAGGGACTTCATTCCAAAGCATGCTGTTTTTCCCAGAAGCTGAAGGTCAGATTTTTCCACACCAGTTTTCCTTCTTACCTCTATTCATTTCTTTTCCCCTTTCTTCCTACCCTTATTCTTCACTACCTGTGTTAACTTAGTATCAAAGGATCACACTGTGGGTTTCCACAAAAATTCAGTACAAGGCGATACTTTTGCCTCAAAATGGTTTTGTCAACCTCATCCCACATCCAAACCCACTCCTTCCAGATGTTCCACAACACAGCCAACAGCTTCTCCATGTAGCTCCACACAGCTCTGCACTGCCCAACTGTGAATACAAGCCTGCTGTATTTGCAAACTCAGGGGTTTGATTGAATATGCTCAGAAGAAGGAGCTTTTTGCATTTAATCCAGCACATGCTGACAATAAGATGGTTAAGTAAAGTATTTATGTCATTCTAGCTTAAATTCTGTAATTTACAAGTACATCACATCAGTAATATTATATGAAGGAGCAAAAAGAATGCTTTTTCCTGAATCCCTAATCCTGCAAAAATCTCCAAATGAGTAAAACAAATTAAAGATTAAGTAAGGAAGAAAACAATAAAATTGAACCTTAGAAACAGAGTTATTTCATGTTTATTGAAGAAAACATACTAGAAATACAGAGACTTGTCAAGACTATTTTCTGTAAAATTAACAGCTTTGGGAAAAAGCACAAAAATAATATTACAACACAGCTGTGCTTTCATTTATCTACTTCCTGCTTTTCAGCCTCCAAAAAAGTATATTTTTATAGTAAATTGCTTTTCTAAGAAAAAAAAAACCTCTGAGAGAAAATTGGTCAAGTCAGGAAGATCTTCAACAGGTTTATCACGATGCCTGGGATTTTGAAAGTCAGCAAAGTCAATTTATTATAATAAAAAGAAGTTTACCACCAATTTTTTTTTCACAACAATTTCTCAGGCCCTAGGGCCTCTCTGGCTTCCTTAGCCTTTACAAAGACATTGCTGTAATCCTTTTTTCCCTAAAACATATGTGAACTGTGTTTGTAGGGCTGGAAATATTTAGAAAGCGAAGAGAAAACGAGCACATTATCCATCCTGCAAAAGGCACTAGACTTATTTACCATCAATTTTCTGTTTCATTTCTCACCATTCCAGATTCAGCAGCTGCTGTGTTACAAACAAGCATCACTATCAAAAGCTGGAGTACAGAATTAAAGTACTTTAAACACTGAAAGAGCTCAGAGGAATGCCTTTGGTCTGTCAGGTGTGTTTCACATTTGTGTACATGCAAGTCCTTAGGTACAGACAATTATATAAAGTCTATTTTAAGCACACAGGCACACAGCACCATGGACTGAGGAATGCTGCATGGGTTCAGCACCTCCTCAAATATCAAACTCATAAATGC
>VZTB01013039.1:1682-30574 GCA_013397245.1 Thryothorus ludovicianus | reverse complement strand
TAGTTCTCTTGTCAAAAAAAAAAAAAAAGGAAAATTATAGGGATACCTGTAGATTCAGTAACACTGCAGTTTCTAATAACATTTTGTGCATGACTTGCCATTTGCAGATCTATGCATACACGTGCTATCCATTCTACAACACTTGTTTCTTGTTCTTAAAAGTGCATTTGGAATACTTCCCACTTTCCTTTAAATCTTAACTGGAAACAGACTATTTCCCAAAGACACCACAACATTATGAAAACAGGGGGAAAAGGAGCTCCCAAACTCTGTAACACTGATGTTACCCTCGGGAGGCACAAGGAATGCATTGTCCTTTGATGAAGCTACTGGAGCAGCAGCAGGCAAGCTTTGCTTTGGAAACTTTCATTGTAAAGCTTTGGCAAACTTTCATGGTAAAGCTGTTCCCTACAGTAAGGGTCGCAGGGAAGAATTCTGAGAATTGGTATGTGATAAGGGGATTGCTGGGCATTATTCCCTTTGGGTCAGATGGAATGTTCCTGACATGAGCCTAAGTACAGAAGGTACAACCAGAAAGTCTTCTCAAAGTTACCTTTCAGAGTTTATCTCAAATTGTTCCCTTGGCAAAGAAAGGTGTACAATGTCCTTCTTACTGCAGAAAACTAGCTAGGCTATACAAACCAAAAGCACAGCCGCCTTCTAAGGGTCCCTGAGAGGATAAAACATTCTCAGATCTCAGGAAGACCCTGTACCCCCAACCAACCTCCAAAGCGTTTGCTACCTATTGATTCCCTCTCCTAAAGTTGAACCTAGGTTGCACAAATTTCAGGGTTTCCTACCTGCACAGCATTTATTTCTGAATTCCTTCCCCTCAAGCAAAGTTGGAGGTTAAAACATAAATGAAATTCAACAAAATCCTAACAATATGAAGGATTTGATAGAACACTCAAAGGGACGAAAGATGGAACAACAGGTTCTCTCACCACAAGAGATTCAGGTAAAGACACACAAAAATAAAGTCTCCTAACATTTTCAGACATTACAGCAGATTTGACCCAGTCTTTGAGTAATGATGGATTTTGGAAAGATTTAAAAAGCAATTTATATTTGAGCCCAGGCTTTAGTTTATTAGTATGATAGGCTTTTGCAATATTTTTTCCTCTTGTTTATAAAGAGAAATTTATTGTTTGTTTTGGCACTCTTTCTGCAGAAGGAAATAAAAAAATCACAGGAGCAGCAACAGCAGCGGCAGTGTCTTTCCACTTTCCTGGAATAACACATGAAGAGGCACAAACCAGAACATAACTGGCCTCTAAAGACTGGAATTACTCCAGTTATTACTGCAGCTCCATCCCATTGGTATCACGAGTATCTCTCAGACTTTAATGCCAACCCCCCCTGACTACTGGAGTACCACTTACGTACTACATGCAAATATAACGAGGAGCCCACGGCAATGCTGGAAATCGGCACCAGAGAATCCAGCTCAACCCAGGAGACCTACATTCAAGTTTTAACTATTTCTTTCTTGACCTAAGAGTGAAGCTACAAAGATCCCAGAGATAAGTATTTCAAAAGGTCAAAAGCCATCACTAACTCACATATCATTTCAGTCTGACCTTGAAGTAGGATCACTGCAGGTTATACAGGAGCAATTTTTTTTATATAAACAGCATTATGGCTGTTCTGTAAAATAATTAAAAGCTCATAATTGTTTCTCTTACTCCCTAAATCTCTCACAAAAGTGAGAAGACAGGCCATACTCCTCTGAAATTCTCATCACATTTTCATTTTAGCAAGACATATAGTCCAAATCTTTGTAAATTTACAAAGCCAGAGAGAAAAGCAGCATTTGGCATCCTACTCAAACTTTGCCATCTAAAAGTGCAAAATTGTTTTAAATAGGACACTATGCTTTGATTTGTCATAATGTTCGTTATTGCATTTATTTTCTGCCTGCAGATATTATTAAAGATGATGTTTCATCTCAATGTATGTATAAAATCAAAGGAATGAAGAAAGGCAATCTGCCTAATTTAATTACTGTCCTGGTTCTTTCAGTAAATGATGGTTGAGCATACCAATATGAATAAGGATTTGTAACTAAATGTCACACTATAATCATGAAAGAGCAGGAAATTGAGATACAGACTCTGAATCTAATTGTTCTATGATAATCATACAAAAGCATCTCACTCAAAAGTATTCTTTAATGACCCTGAAGTTCACGATTGTGTTCTTTTGCCCTCCTTGTCCATTAATGAAAAAATTTCTTGGTATCTAAATTATAATGTGATGCTCTGTGATACTGCTCCACTTAATTGAGTAGGATTTACAAACACGTATCACTAACAAAAATTTCTTACAGACAGGAATCTAATATACACCATTTGAATATAGCAATCCTGCACACTCTTCACACAAAAACAAAGAGCTAAAAACACCAGTTTGCTCAGGAAACTGAGTATTTTCCTTGATCCACTGAGAACACACAGCACAGGCATATTATTATATCCCAGACACGGATATAGATAATGAGGAATGCATAACTAGAAGCTAGTCTCACAAGCTTCCTATGGCTCATCAACTAGGTTTGGTTACAACTCAACTTTTAAAATAAAAAAACAGTAAATGAAATTTAGGATAAAATTAATTTGGTAGCAGTTCTAGGTTGTATTTTGTTTTTCTCAGTTAAAATTGAAATAAGATTGCACCATTCACTTACATAAATAAGGGCTCTCAATTCAGTAATTCTTTTCCAGAATATGGACCAGAGTTCTCCAGGATGCTGGAAGACTAAGCTTATGATTTCTAACTAGTCCCATTCCACTTTTTTACTAACTTAACTATTTCTTCTCGTAACTTTTAACAGTTTACACTTCCAGAGTCTTAAAGCAGGCCTGGCCACAAGTGTGTAATGGTTATTTGTGACAAACCCAAATACGCTCTTTTCATTTGATACTGTCACACTTGCATCATTTGATACTTTCACTTGCAAACCCTGCAAAAAATCCCTTTTCTCCATGCTCAGTGCTCTATCAGAAGCTGTAGATTGTGGTTAGAAGAGTTTAGAAGATGTCAAGTTTTATTTCATTCCCTGGAGACCTTAAGTTATTCCATTACATGCGGTATTTATTAAACAATGCTTTAGGGGGAAATGTCCAGCTTAGGAGAACAGGTCATTCTGAAAATATAAAAAAAGCCCTCTGTTATAACTTTTTCTAGATATATGGAAACTAGTGGCATGTAACTTTCCACTCCATACTTTAAATCCATGCTGAAATTCAGATATATGTGTGAAATAAGGCAGAGTTGTGGCTCGTGATGCTCTCCCTTCACCGCAAGAAATTTGATGGAGGAATTGCAGGCATTTATTCAGCAAGACCTTTTCTCTCGCAGAATGGAAAACTAACACGAATTTTCCCTTTTAATTGCTGCTAGGATATCTGTGTAGTGGTATAATTAATGTAGTGAAGTCATACATCAGTCTTTGTTTTGCTCATTATTAGTACTGCTTATTTTTTTATTACCTTATTATCCAAAATTTGTGGTGACAGGGCAAGATGTTAGTTAGCTAAATAATCTTCAAATTTGCTCTTTGGCAGAGACACAGAGTTCTCTATTACTTTACTGTCACAATTTTTATTCTGTTCATAACCTTTAAGTACAAACCAAACTGCAATTACACATTCCAAACAGAAATCTAAAGAAATGCTTCTCCAGTTTAGCCTAATCTGTAACGCATAAAACTCTAAAAGATGGCATTTGGCAATGACAAGGGTTTGAGAAGTGCTCAAGGACCTGAGTGTCCAGTTCCAATTAAAAATCAAAATAGGTCACTGTTTGTAAACACAGAAACATAACCTGCTACCAACAATACAATCATAAGCAAAGAAATACATTCAAACTAGTAAAGTATTTCTGCTCTAGCTGTAAGCTATTGCTTGATAAAAATGCATAGTTAAGAGTGTTTTCTTCCTATTATCTATTTAAAAGCAAATTAAAACCTTTGAAAAAATTGCTTTCCTTGCACTGACAAACTCCTGGTCAAAAAAAAAAAAATCCTTCAAAAGACCAAAGGAGTTTCATCACAGCTCAGCACTCCTACCACCTACTAAAAAATTAATAAAAATAATTAAGACATTGAATTAATAAGACACAGGAGGAACTCCAAACTCACAACAGAATTTTCACGCAGTTTGTTCATCACATTCAAAACACCTCAGCAACTACCTAATTAAAATCACTGGGTCATTACACCAACAATTTAGTTTGTCTGGGTACTGATGGCAATTAATCTGCAGGCTAGCTGGATTTAAAAGAAATACAAATGCCAGAGTTTCAGACTTTTGTTTCCTAAAAAAACAAGTACACTGTGCTATTAGCTGAGGCTGCTAATATCTAATGTAGTGATCTTACTAAAAAAACCATATTCTGATACAACGAATAACTCTAATTTGATGTTTACATAAGTATTTTTGAGTGCCCACCTCAAAACCCTTTCTGCCTTCCCCTCAGTCTGTAAAACTCATGTTGTAATCTGTCGTTTCATTCATAAACCTTGAGCAAGAACCAAAACATGCATTACACAGTTAAGAACACTCTTAAATGCTTATTACAGACATGGTTTTAACTTCAGTTTGATCAAAATGTGTTCCATCTCAGAAAGTGTTTGCCTTTTTAAGAGCTAAATAATATTTTTATGGATTTTGATTGACTATAAAGTTTCACGTTCATATAAAATTTCATATTTCCACTTTTTTTTCTCAGAAAAAAAAAGATTAATAATTCCATTTCTGAACTATGCTATGTGAACTTATTATGCTTCATGTATACACTTTTCAGCTGAGGCATTAAATCCACAATGGCTAAAGCACCGGCCGAAGACAAATCTCTCCCAAAAACTTTAGCAAGCTGCATTATTCAAAACTATTCAGCAAGCATTCCAGCAGCAACATGATGGATGCACAGGCCAGTGTGGGCACACAGCTAATCAATATCACAGCCATGAATAGTCATGGCGTAGTGTGGGGCCTGATGGGGAAGAGACAGGAGCTTGTGCTCCATATTCAGCACCAGGAGCAGCTTTGTGCCCAACCACTCGCTGCAAATCCCAGCTACACACACACATCTTGGTAGGAGGACTCAGGGCACCTGTTTTATGCCACCCATGGCAAATACTTAAGGAATTAACAAAGCCCTTGGGCTGCTGTGCTTTTGTAAACTTTCAGAAAAGGCAACTATTCACTGCGGTCCCGATTTAATGACAACACCAACAACATAAAACCATTTGGTTTTCAATAGACCATGGCACAACGCCAGCACACAATTCACAGACATTAATGTGTATTACTTGAATAAATTCCCCACTGCTCATATCACTGAATATAAAGGTCTTCTTCATACATTTGACTAATCAATACTTGGAATCAAATACATCGTGTTTCACGAGGGAAAAGGAAAATGAATGAAGTTAAATTAATGCTGTCACTTTCTATAAACCTGAAATGATTTCCCACCATAGAAATCACTGACTTCATTATCTTACAACCGGAAATCAAAGCCGCAGCATATTTTAGAAGTCTAATTTACTCAGATTAATAAAGAAGTACCCTCAAGACTCATCATGTATGTCATACTATGTTTCATTTTAAGCTTCCAGCTTAAGAACAGTATGCAAAACTCTCAGCAAATCATGCTGATTAATATTGTGAATTTGTATGTAGTAGCACTCTGCACTCACCAAGTACTAGATAAATATTATTTTATTAAATTTCAAAGCAACTGTGTTAGGTGGAATATTAAAATGTCTGTCTTACATTCTTTATCTTGACAATACAGCCTTTAAAGTAGTAAAATAAAGCAGTAAACTCACTTAGGGATAGAAAGTAGGAAATGAGGGAATTTCAGACTTCTAAAGCTGTGCTATGACCAGCAAAGCACAGACATCTTTCTGAAGTAGAAGCATCTGCTTGAGGTTTGCAGGTGTCTCCTTATCTTTTGTTGTATGGTTAGAGAAAAAGTTAGGGATATTTTTTAATTCGCTAGTAATCAAAAGGATTTATAACACCTTTTTGCAGGAACCTCATTTCTTGAGGATGCTGCTGCAGGGCAACCAGCTCGTTAGGGAAAAGCTGAGAGGACAGAACAAGAACAGAACAAGCAATAAATGAGTTGGAGTAATAAATAAATAAATAAATAACACCACAAACAACAAAAGACAGATCTTTGTCCCTTTCTCCTTTCTATCTCTATATTTTAATTAACACAGCAAACCACTTTCTGGATTGTATCCTTTCCTACCAACTGGATTGTAGCTCCCTTTAAAAAATCCTTAATAGCAAATTCTCCCAGAAATCTTTCCAATATAATCTTATTTTCTATTCATAAATGGTCACTGAAACAATGGTAGATCAATACAATACAATTATTTTGTTAAATTAGTATTATATTGTAAGCTTCAGTACAAAGTCGGAGACATGTCCTCACACTAACAAATACTGTTCTTTAAAACTACAGCAGCTAAAAGCAGAAACTATTGTAAATCCTGTCTTAACTAATTAACCTCTAAAAAATTGAAGCTCCTAATGGCATTTAAGAGAATTTCTCAATTTGCCACTAATCAGCTCATCAACAGTGTTTAACTGGGGCAGTACCCTTCAGAATTGTTATGTCTAAATAACACAGCTTGATGTATACAGCTTCCTCAGCAAGGCATAATTTTTGATATGCAAGTTAGAAGTATGATGTTAGCCCTTGTATTCATGTAATTTGTCACTGGAAATTTTCATAGCCTTTTAAAGAATAGTTATTCCTAGCTATTCCTTAGTTATCCCTCTGTAACAACTGAAGAAAGAACTGAATGATTTTTCCATTATACCTCTTCATATTTCAATCTATTTGTTAAAACACTCTTGGAACATCTCTGCCCATAGTAATTCCCCAAAGAATTGCTTATCAAGAGCCAAATGGAGCACAAGTGAATGGCAGTATGGCTCTGATGGCTTTAACCAAATAAATGCTGCAATCAGCATCAGAATGTAGAATATCAACAGGATTTTTACTGTACTGCAAATAGTCACAGTACTGCTAATACCTTTGACTTCCAGAAGAGCATAATTTTAATATTTCCTTGCAGAAAGCAGCATTTTGTGCAATGTTTTTATAGTCATGAACACCTTTATTTTGGTAACAGACCAAGAGCACATGCATTAACTCTCAGTTGACTTCAGTATGACACATGTGAATGTCAGATACACAGATCCCCTGCAATTACCAGAGAAACATGAGGAACTTGTTAGGAAGATAAACAAATACTGCAATAAAATGGATTAAATATGTAAAGCTGACATAACATAGGGCTGAATCCTCTAGAGAAGAGACAGCACATCTGTCTAACCTCTAAATAAAGAAGGCCCACAAATCTATACGTGAGCAATTTTCTTGACTGAATATTACTGAAGTGAGCCATAGGTAGACTCCCAAGCCTTTTGTTTTAAAGAAGCCTTTACAAAGAGTTCAACAAACCTACAACTGGCAAAAATTATAGAAAATCATCTACTTTTCAGGATAGTCACATACTTGAAGAATTAAACAGTCCTTTGGTTTAATTCAAATTCCAGTAGAATAATATGTTCTACAGTAGTGACCATACTGGCTCATTGTCGATGTGCAACCTGCTGTCTTCTTGTTTCTGAAGCACACAGAATTAAAAATCTTTTAAAAACATACATCATCTCCCAATTACCTGAAAGAGCTTATATGTGAATGCATAGAAATATGATCAATTTCAATCTGATGAGTTTAAAAAAGTGTAAAGCTCTGCATGAAACTAATTTATGTCTTTAACATGATCACTTCTGTGTTCTGGTGCCTATAGGCATCAGAAATATTTGAAAATATAATTTAATTGAAAAAGATTAGAAGAATTCTATTTAGGTATGAATAGAGATGCCTCTTGGAAAAAAAACAAGCAAGCCCAGAAGAGAAAACAGAGAACGGATTGACTTGGAATTACTGAAAAGAATTTTTGTTGTAAAGTCTTAAATCCTGGAAGTTTGCCACAGTTCAGCAGAAGAATCACAAAAAGAATTCTTTAAAAGTGTTTAGATATCAGTATGTAGTCCAAGGCTCTTAGACACTTCAATGGTATTCCAACGCTAAATCACTAAAAATCATGTATACTGCCTCAATAGCTTAATGCAAATTAAGATGATGATTTACAACCACATTAACCATTTTGTGCCATTCTCATGTAAAATAAAGACATCAGCTTTATTTGGTGAAATTGAGTCAACTCTGTACTGCAGTTCTATCCTTCCAAATCTTTCTTCCAAGTGAATGACCTAAAAAAAACAGTGACAATTAGGAAAATTATATATTTTTTGCAGCTAGATTCACAACAAACAAAAAAAAAATCAAAGAACAAATATTACTAAAATAAACACATTTGTGTTTAAAGACAACGTGAGTACAGCAGTGTGTGTCTCTACTGCTCAGAATAGAAATGGTCATCATTTTTCAGAGGACAATTTAGACCTCTGTTTTAAAAGCATCTCATTTGCTCTGGATAATGAGCCAAGAGCAGGAAGATTATGTCTCATATCACATCTCCACCTTAATTACTTCTCTGTCAAGTACGTCAGTCAGACATTATTACTATTTTAGCTGTTCTAGAAGCCCCTACAAAATCTTTGTAATCATATACTGACCTAACTTTTCTTTCACTGTTAATTCAGTGCTTTGCAAAAAAGAAAGAAAACAAAGGTCAAGGCAAGTGCAGCACATTAAGGAAGTTTATTTATAGAAAACAGTTCTGCCAAGTAATTCGTTTCCAACCAGTCCAGGGAATAAATAAGTCTGAACCCCATATGATTTCTTATAAAATGCAATGTTTGTTTTTGAAGCTTTTTGAAACCACACTTCTTTACCCATCATTCAACTTTCTGTAAACAGTTAATAGCACTATTCAGAATGGGTTAGAAAAGGCTTTTTCTGTGCAGTTCATTTATTGCATCCCAGCTTCCAATAATTTAGAAAACTACGATCATGCACATATTACTGCTGCAACCCTCCATACTCTCTACCAAAGAAAAAAGAACAGATGTTTCATCCTGTAAGTAGATATGCAAACAGGTTTTAAAAGCACGGTACAATGGTTAAACAGAACTCTCATAGAGATAATTCAGGCATGTTCACAGAATAATCATACATAGGAAATACCAAAGAGGAGCACAATTCAATCAGTTCATCTGTAACCTGTAGCTAAATTTGCATCTAAGAAAGGACCAGAACTGATGATGGTCCACACCAGCCAGCATACGTCTCAAAAACCCCACTTCCACATGAGTCTGCAAGAATGTGCACTATGGGAACCTATGTAAAAGGAGAAACTGGCATCAGGGAAGAGCAGGTTAAAGAGAAGGTGAGAATTACTCATGCTTAAACACACAGCACCATCAGAACAGAGCACCACAGCAGAGCACAAACTCACAACTCCACCTGGGACCAAGAACAAGGCCCACATAGGTCTGAAGACTCCTCAAACCTCTCCTGCTTAGTTAGCAGGACTTCTGTTCACAGACGAGGCCCTGCTGTCCCACATCCCAGCCAAAGGAAATGCAGCATTTCTCACTGCAGGTCCCACAACTTATCTTGCACAATCCTACTATAAAATGGTAGTAAACACAGTATATAGCAATAGCTCATTGCTATTTATCAAGGCAGTGTAACAAGACTTTAAACAACCATCAGACAAACCACCAAGTTACACTCATGTTTCAAGCCAAACCTTCTTTGTTTGAAGAATATTACTCTGGCATACACAAAATGCAATCACAATTATTCCACCAATGCTCTTTTGTTAAGTACCTAGGGTAGGCAGCAGTCATTTTAAGTATTTAGAAAAACAGATGGGTCTGCCCTTGGTACTGAAATTCTGTAGCTGTAAAAATCACTTCCATTTCATAAGTGACCATATGAAGTCCAAGTACTATGTAAAAAGCATTTTTCTGATTAATTACAAACACACTTAGAAATAACTCTAAAAAATGAATACCACTCTCCTCCTTCCAAGAAAATTACTTTTTATTTCGAAGTAATTGTACTGAACATATTTGCTTTATATTTCTAGAATAATAATACCTCATTGAAGACAGACAGCATTTATCTGACTTACCAGAACGATGCTGATGTTGCTCTTCCAGGAACTCCAAGTCAAGCATTAGGTCATCTTCATCCAACTCACAGGAACCCAAGTTATTCAAAACATCCTACAATAGATTTAAAGAAAAAAAAATAAATAAAAAAAAAGAAAACAAAAAGAAGCATTAGAAGAAGCATTTAGACAGATGTTTTAGCCAAATTTCATTTCCAATAAGATCTGGAAAACATGTTTAAGGAGGACCTACAGAAAATTTTTTTGCTAACATTAAACCAGTAAGAAACAGAATGAACAAATGTCCAAACTGAATGTGTTTATCACCATTCTCTTTTTAGAGGATCTCAAATATTTAACAAAGAACCCCAGAAGTACAAGTAATATCATCTAACTTATCACTGTTCAGTGATGGTTCTGCACCTTTGCAAGTTTAATCATAATTTTTTACAAAGAATAAAAATGTCGTCTTTAGCACAACATAAAAGTATCATTGTATGTTTTTTACTAAATTTTGGAATTCTAAGCACTGTCTGCCCTTACCAACATACATCGAAGAAAGATCCACAGTTCTAGTTATCCAAAGGATAAAGAGACACAAATTCAGCATAAACAGAAAATTCAAGCATGAATTATCAACTTGTGAATTTTTAAGTATTTATGTGGGTGGCAAAGGCTTATATAGACAGAGAAGAAATCTGACTCTTAAGCAAAGCTGCTTAGGTCCTCATTACCATTTGTTTGCCAAGTCTACAGACATGGACAGTAATTCTCCATATTCTTCCCATGTGTATTTTATTTTATGGTCATTTATTTTGACCTAGTAATACCTTGATTTTCTCCACAGTCACCAACACCTAACCAAAGCTAATACAGTGCCTTCTCCAGCTGGCATTTTGTTTGCTGATCAACAAGCAATACTGCAGGGCTCAATTCCTCAGTCCATGCACAGGCAAATAAATGATCAGATGCTGCATGGGATGGATGCTGGCACCCTATGTACTGCACATGCTCCCAACACTAATGTAACAGAACAAATCAGGCCAGGTTATCATCCCAAAGCACTCAACTGTCTGGGAGATCTCTGCATAGCAATCTGCTGTATAGAAAGCAGAGAAATATGGCAGTAGTATATATTAAACTAGCAAAAGCCCTTCTTGACTTCAGTTCCAACGGTACTTTTTTTTAAGGCTCCTTCTAATTCTTTGAAGCATTTTCCCACCACAAGAGATGTCACCTCTTACTCCTACTCACCACTTGCACCTATTCAACCCTTTGAAGTAATTATTTCCTCTGTTTTCTACTCTTTCACAAGGGAGCACAAGGACTTTTTCTTGTATTCTTTCCCTGACTTACCATCAGCACAAAAACCCTCTTATGACATACAGAACCCATTGCTAATGCTGTTACTTTATTTTTGCCCCCTTTTTAAATGTAGATGCTATTATGCACTCAAGTTTAATTGAATGGTATATTGAATTCAGAGAATGTACAAATAAATACTTTGTTTAGATATTGCTTTTCCAATATAACAAAAAAATTCGCTGAGAACACCCAGAAGAACAATCCCTGCAATTTTTAAGCAACAGCTACAAGTTTTTCATGCCAGTAGAGGCAAAAGGTAAAATGTTTGGAGTACACAGGTTTGTTCTTTACCTAATTGTCTATACTACAGTTGACCAAGAATCCACATTGATATTAATGCTGAGCATCCTTTGATAAGTTATACTAGCAGGGAGCAATGAATTCATGTTAATTGAGCATCTTGTACATCTTATGCAGTAATTTTTGTGTGGTCTGAAATCCTGGAAGATTGCCTGCAAAAACATAGTGACTCACAGCATTAACCAAGAAACAAATTCATTTGATTTGGAATTAATAAACACAAACAGAACTACAATTTTCTAAACTGAAGAGCTGAAGAATCGCTGAAGAGGGACCAAAACAAAAAAGTTTCTACTCAACTCTCCTCCTGCTTAATCGCTGCTTTTCAGGAAGATCTTCACTATCAGAGTCACGCTCCGAGTGGAGGCAAACCGTGTGCGTGTATCTTCTCTGTTCTGCAAGGCTGATGTACATCCAGCAACACCTCTTCTTGTTCACCTGAGCTGAGGGCTCCCAGCTGCTCTCCCAAAGCACCTATGACCCCCTTGCCTTCCCTTTCCCACAGCCTCTTTAACTGCACCAACAACAGCAGGCAAGCTAAAGTGACAAAGAAAAGCCTCCCTCGAGTTTTTTCTTTCATAAGTACCTCCTCCATGGAAATAGTCTCCCTCTGTTCCCAGGAGACCACTTGCTCTTTATAAAGGGACAAATCACAGGACTGCGACCAAGAAAAATTAGAGCAGCTACTGCTCATCATGGCAAGAACAAGGGCTTGACAGGACTGCTCCATCTCCAAGGATGTCAGTGATGGCAGTCCAGCTGATTCTCTGCCCTGGTAGCCCACCTGCGGGCAGAGTTCTTCCATGGACACAACCAAAAATGAACTCAGGAACATATAAAAGCCCACTCAAGCAGATAGCATTAGTTAGATTCCCAGGGCTGTTTTAACTAAGTAATATTTTCTGAAAACATATAAGAGAGCCGAGCTCACAGAATGACCTGCCTAATGTCACAGCACAGGTCAGCAACACCGCTGCGAGCGCACACCAACATCCTCCACCAGGATTCACTACTCCTTTGTTGCTATGATAATTAGCAAAAATTGTAATTTCCTTTAAAGTTTAGTATCTCTTGACCCTTTGCCCATTCTTCCCCTCACCACTGCCACGATGGTCTTTGAAAAATAACACAATTAAATATTAAAAAAAATAAGAGAGAGATTGAGCCCTAAAGAGCATTCCAAGTGAATAGTTTAAAGGCTTTGCATAAAGAATAAGAAATTAATCAAGGTCTCAAGGAACCATTTGTTGTCTACTTAGGGTGGCATACCTTTTATCTATTGAAGGAGGCAAACCATTTAGTTAAGACACAACCTTGTAGCATAAACCTCCTTACCCTGTAACAGCGCTTCAGAAGCCTTAAGACATACTTCCTACATCTGGGTAGCTTGACTTCTACTACCATTTCAACTTTATAATAGACTCAAAATTAATATGCAGGTTTTTTTATTTCTAGTCAATCTGGAAGTCGATCATAATCTGTGAGAAGAGCACATGAACATTGAATCTATCATTTGCCCACACATCTCAGATTTTCCTGGTCAACACAGCCTGTTATCAGTTTAAAAAACTCATAAATTCAGTTTGCCAGTCATACTTTCCACCTTTGGTTTGGTGGACTACCACTGTTATTTTAAGAAGTTTCTATTCACACAAGAATTCAGCAGTAATAATTTAAACATTACAAATTCAGACTGAACAGCAGCAATTCATACAATGGCTCAGGATGTGTTTGATAACCAATAATGGTTATCAGAACAAAACACTAATCTAAGAATATTTCAAGGCATCAGTAACTCCTTATTAACAAATTTCATATTTAAAATTCTTTCAGCAACCACAAGAAGCACAAATTGCTATTTTCATCCAACTGGGTATTTTACATTGAATTCGATGGTACCCAACTTAGTCTGGGCATACTCACAACTCTCTTAACACCCTTAAGTAATACAACCCACGAATAGTTTTAGTATCAAAAGACACTCAGTGATTTGCACAGGCATAGTCCAGAAACAGATGACACCTTTCAGTAACAGAGATGTACAAGGCACACAGTTCTCCTAGTCAGTAAGTTTACTCAGGTTTGTTAAAGGGGATTTCCTTCCTACACCCTAGCACCCTCCCTCCTTTCTCTCATCCATGTTTCCCTTCCTAAGAAGAGAAACTCAAAAGAAATCCAATGCATAACACAGAAATTTTATCCCCTTCCCAAAAAAGCAAAATATATAATTACTTTTATACCTGTTAAGTTCAGAGGGTAACACTAAAAATGAGTTTAAAAGCTAGAATAAATAATAACAGCTATTGCAGTAAATATATATAAAATGCCCAAGATAATCTGTCTCAAATCTACCACTGGGCCTTAAATAATAAAAAGTAAATAATATCTCTTTATGAAGGCTTCTTTACTGTGGTTTTTTTCTAATTATTATTCCAAATAACTAACTTACAGATATAAATACATAGTCAAATTACTACTTATGGAATTACAGTATAGTCCTCTAAAAACTGATTACTCAGCTTTTCAAAAATGGCAATAAAATACACATATAAATATCCAAGTACACTAATGCATATTATTTCATTAAGCAATGTAATTCAATTCCACATGAAAAAAGCAAAACTGTATTAAATGCACATAATACATATAAACCAACCAGGATAAACCCATGCAGAATTGACTATCTGTGGCTAATAGATAAAAACAAGTTTAATAATTGGGTTTAGGTAACAAATCTCCCCATTTGAACTAGCCAGTAATCAGTGGCACCAATCAAAAGACTCATTTCTTCATGTTTCAACACATCTTTATTCTAGACTTCTTGCTCTTCTAAACAATTGAGATAATCGAGCAACAACAGCAAAGTCTCAAAGGCTGCAGACACATTCTCTGTCATTATCAGCATTTTTGGAATGTTGTTTATTTTATTTTGCAATTTTATTCTAATTGACATGCAGTACCTCGTCAACACGATAGTCAAAAAACTTCGCTGTATTTTTCAAGTGCTATAGAGGTAATCTTGAGAGATATTCAACCCTGATAAATCTGGTTTTGCTGAGCAAGGGGATGCAACTTAATTTTTTTTTCTGACCAGTATTTTTAGTTACCACACACAGGTTGAATCTGAGGCCTTGCATTTTCCAGTGTATTTGCAGGTTCTTTTACACAGATTGAGATTTCCATTTCATTGCTGTATTGTGTTACTGCAACAAAATCTTCACTATTTGTTTAGAGATCGTTCAAAGGCTTTGAGAACCTGAGGTCAAGTAAGCAACTTAAGCATTGCATTTTTGCAAACTCAGTCCAAAAACATTTCTCAAACACATCCATGGCTGAAGAAAATATACACAAGTTAACTCCAGTTACAAATACCCTGCTATAACCTTACTGTCATGAACTTGGACATACTGACCACATTTCAATCTTTAATGGATCTTTTGGTCAAGCTTTGCACTGCTTGACACTTTAGTCACAGAACTTCCTCTGATGCTTGCCTTGCAAAATTCTCACTGCTGCTGCAACTTAAATTGAGCAGTTGAGATTTGGTTGTGGGCATCCTTCTTGGAGGTCTGAGTCTTGTACACACATACAGAGAAAGAGACAAATTTTTCCTCCACTGTTGTTAATTCTGTCCCACTGCCTCTTTAGACTGTATCAGGCAAGCCCTAAACCTCAGGGGAATAATTTTTTAACACCTTTTTCCCCCCAGAAATAATAGCAAGGGTCTCCTTTGCATAAGTGATTATGCAGTGATCCTGGATTTTCAATGATATTTTTAGAAATACAAGGACAGTATTTTAAACTCACATTGGGTTCTGTTTTGCTTTGCTTTCCTCTCGTGTTGGCCTCTAGACATCTTTCTAGTTGTGTTCCTCTGTGTTACTGTTCTTAACTATTTTCAAAATACAGATTTTCATATACTATTGGTGGGAGAGGGAAGGATGTTTCCAAAATGTAAGGATTTTAATGTTCTTAGCTCCCCACTGAAATGATGTACTAAATGTGGTTTGTAAAATTCCTCTCAGAGTATAACAGTATGTTAATATTTAATATTATAGATTCCTTTTTTTCGTCACTGTAGAAATATATGTGGGAGACTATTTGAGATCAATGCCTTTTCAAGAGTATATAGAAAACACACTCTAGAGAGAATAATTTGATTTTTTGTAAAGTCAGATGTATGACAATTCACCTGTATCAACTGAGGGTCACTGAATATCTGATGCTGGAGAAGCACTGAATTAAATACTTATTTCAAGACTGAAATGATTTCTAAAGATTGCCGAAGGATAGTACTTCATCAAAATTGTATTCAACAAAGGAACATGGCATACAATCAGCATAAGAATGAAAACTGAGACATACTCAAGGAAAAAGAAAGACCTTGAGCTATTTAAAGTAATGTTGGCTGCTAGAACTGTACCTGAATAATTCATGGACATAATGAAGTATTTCCCCTTCTGCTCTCTCCCACACACTTCAAAGGGAAAATGAAAGTACATGAAATCCAACAAACAGAAAAACTTTTAAAAACGTAGAATCTCTGCCAACAGCCTAAAATCTTTGCATCAAGTATAAAGCTTGTGGATTACTTTCATATACCAAGAGCAGCTTAAAACAGTTCTTTTTTCCTGAACAGCACCATCCAGAAAGTGTATTATTCCCTACAAAAATAAACTGAAGACTTTAGAAAAGAAAAAACAAATGTTGCCACGTTCGTCAAGAACATCTTCTGTAGCTAACCTGTGAAAATTCAGTTATATAATAAATAAATGCACCCTTAAAAACCAAAGAGAGATAATTAGCAGTGGATAGAACAGTCTAACTACAGATCCATCACACTATTCTTCAAAATATTTTCTGCACGTGTTCTTCCGGCCCTGTAAGGAAAACAAGTTTAATAATCCACCTGATTGTTGCTGCTGCCCTTTCGATTCTCCCCGTGCATTAAATCAATGTCTGCAATGATGCCCGAGTGATTATAGCTAATGGACTCTCCCAACAGGTCTCAAGCTGGCACTCAGCCACGCAGGGCTCATTGTGCCACAGATCCGGCCAGCTCCCAGGAGTCACACAAGGGAAATGCAGCCAAGCCCAAGCTCTGCTGGGGACAGGAAGAGGATCTGCCCATGCTCCTGTCCTGCCACAGTGTCAGTCACAGAGAGAAGCAATAGCCAGTGTTTGGGTAGCACAGGAAAGCAACCAATGGTATAACTGGCAACAGCACTAAAGGACTTTGTAACACTGCTAAGCACAGGAACAGGAATAAGATGCAGTTCCAAAGACCCAAACAGAGAATAGTGACATATTTACACAAATAGGAAATACACCCAAAAAACCTCAGGAATATGATAACAAAAGTGGTGTAACAGGCAAGACAGACAAGTGATGGAATCAGAACTAGTCCACATTCCAAAAATTAGATGACCTATAGGAGAGATGGATAAAGTCCCCTCCCTTTCCTTTTGGAGTGGAAGCTGATAAGGACAAAGCCATCAAGGACAAGTGCACAAAGATGAAGAAGGAAGAAGCAGCACACTTTGGATCCAGTTTCCAACACTTGAGAGAGCAGAGCCTGGCCTCCACAGCCCCAGTGAGGGCAATGGCAAGGACCATCCCAGCAAGACTGGCCTTTTTCCTCATCTCCTAAACAATCCCTTTTTCATTTCAGCAGCATCTTTAATTCACACACATATGCAGGTATGTGCACACACCCACTTGCAACACAGGCACAGATAAGCAGCTCTGAAGAGAGCTAGAGGCAACAGATGGCCTCGGCATTTTAGTTTTAAACAAATATAAGCAATTTTAAGAATCTACCATAGCATTCTAAATCCATGTTCAAGTCAACCCTAGATAAGGATCAGCTCCTGACAGACCTGATAAAAGACCAAAGTCACTTAATCCTGAATTCACTATTTGTCAAGAATTTTAAAGTAAAAAACTGGCACACTGAAAATGTGCCCAAGCCTCTGTGCAACAGAATGCCTAAGAAGTGTATCTGTGAAAAAAAGGGAAAAACTCTCAGATAGGTGCTCTGCTGAATGGTCACCACTCTTTCAAATAATTTTAGAGTGTTGAGATTCACTTTGGTTGTAAACAGAATCAAGACAATGGGATACATCAATGAGATACAGTTCTATTTCATACAACAATCTGCAATTTCATTAACAGAATCCTAGGGAAAAAAAACCCCTGCTGTTAAGAAAGTACAAAAATAGTCAAAGAAATGCAATAAAGCTTAAAGGGGCCAAATAAAGCCTCCTGCAATAGATTTTTTTTCCCTCCTCACTCACACACATATGCTTTCCTCCCAGCAGAGGGATACGTCTGCAACATGTAATCTGCTTTGTGGATTAGTTAATGGTTTTACAGCTTTTGTAATAAGCAAAGCGTTATGCAAGCATTCTAGTGGAATCATTATCAGCACACAGCTTTGGGAAAATTTTCTACGTTCTTGCCAGATTTTTCTGCCAAACACAGGAAAAGCTCCTTGAGCATCTCTATCCTGCATTTATGTAGGATATAATTTAGACCACATTGTGAAGCTTATTTGTATATACCTTGGAGATGTGAGTACATCTAAAGAGTGTCCAACAGGTTATTCAACACATGGATTGGTCAGTTATTTTTTTCCAAAACCGCTCATATTACAAATGTAACTTACATCTAAACCTTCTGTCACTTAAAACTTTGTGTCCTGAAAGCACACAAGTCAGTGCTTCAGCCAGCATTTAAAGGCTCAAAATTTGCTTTATGACACCTAAAGAATCTTCACTTCTGTTTTTGCCTTTTCTCAGACAGTGGTTCTGAGAGGGGAAGAAAAAAGAATATAACCACAGAACTAGTGAAACTAAAAAGAGAAAAATTTAATACCAGGGGATCTAAGAGGGAGAACTTCAGTATTTATAGTCATACAAACCCCTCCCACTCCTTTGTCAAACTCTTATCTAAAGAATGTCATTGTTCTGACAAATTACATCAGAACAATTCACACCTACTGCCACAATCCAGCACCACACGGTCATCTGGCAGACAGCTGAATTCAAACTCCTTTCCCCAAACAGGTGCATATCAAGCTTAAGAACTGATTGATTTTTCTTGTGAATAAACGAATGTTCCAGGTTTAGTTATATCAGCTACACTGCCAGAGTCAGCACTTTTGGATGCCAAGAGAGCATAACTTGTTTTATGGCTTGAGCATGACTTTGTTTCTAAGAAAAGACTAAGAACTTTCTGCATATCAAAAACTCAAAACTCTTCTAGACATATGATTAAATAAATACTTTTTTCTTCCCAATATTATTATAAGGTAATTAAGGCTGAACCTGCCATTTCCAATTTCAAATTCTAGCCTCTAATATTGGTGATAAATAACTGAAAAGTGAGCCTTGTAAATGAAGCCACAAGTGACCCTTTGGTAGAGTGTCATTAATGCAATATATAATCGATATGCTGTGGCTAATACTATTTGAATTCTTCCTGTTTCCATGGCAACCTTGGCCTACAGCTGCTCTGCTAAACGGAGCTATACAGCATTCTTTGAGAAATTCTTCTGCTCAAATGGCATTTTTCCATTACTGCATACTTTTCTCTACTTTGTTTGGGTTTTTTTGTTTATATATATTCTATTTTTATTGGAAGAAAAAGTGTAGTGTCAATTACTGATGCAGAAGAAAGTTGTTTTCCTGTATTTATTTTTTTTTATCACAGTCAAGTAGACAGTGAATTGGAAACTTGAAGCAAGGCAAACTGTTACAAGCTTTGACTAACAGCAGCAATACAAAATGCAACATCCCATCTTGGAGAGTTACTGAAATCCCAGAGACAGAAACCACGACCACTAGCTGGAAATCCTGCAGTGGAGCCATTTGAATGGCTTTGTTACTTGCCCCCTATACTTTCCAAACTAGTTGAATGCTTAAGACACCTGCCTCTTTCAGTATCTACATCTGCATCATCTTCTATATTTGGCTCTAGACCACAGAATAGAAGAACAGCATCAAGTCTATGAAACAGTGTCCAATTCTTTCCCATGATTTACAAAGGAGTATCACCTGCACAGAAAAATTTGTCATGCCAGGCATCCCAGCTTAGGAACAGAACACTATACATGGGTATCAGAGTTCACCTGGCTGTTACGTCAGAATTTAGAGATGACCAAAACTGCTCCAAAGCTGCCACTCACCTTGCCAGCCACAGCTAGAAACAGCCAACAGAATCTGGCTGTGTTGCAGCATTCACCTCCCCCCAGAAAATTACCTGTTGAAGTCAGTGTGCTATTAAGAGAGTGATCTCCTTGCCTGAGCAAAGCAGAAAGGCCTGAGAACACAACACTCTTAGACAAATATAACACACCTTGAACCACGGCCAGGGAAGATAATTAGGCTAGCTCAAAGCTTTTGGGCACACCTGTATGTCCAGCCTACCCCAACCACAGCACTAGAATTACCACTGCTTCAGAGCCTGAAGAGGAGGCTGAAGATGATTCCCTTAGTAATGAACTCACAGTTCCTTTTAAGTACAACATAACCCTTATTAATGTTAATGGCCTCACACACTGTTACTTGCTCGCAGGACATCCAATCCTTCAGGAATTCGAGTCAATACAGCACCTTAAAAATCAGACTGATGTCAGGCTTATTAGAATGAGAAAATGTAGTTGCTGATGCATTCCAAGCAGTGAAGTTCAAATAACAATGTTACATAAAAGATATGTTATACATACACATATATGGGGCCCAAATATCATACAAGTATTGTAGAGATTGGATCAGTGTCTGGATCAGAAAAAAACAACATTATAAAACAGTAGGTATAGGATTTATCACAGAGCAAAGCACAAAACTTGTTTTTCACCGTGCTTACAGGTCTTCTACCCTCAATTCTGTTTTCATTTCTTTCCGTTCACTGTGTGGCTTTCCTTTTAAATGGTATCTGCTGTGTTTCTTTTATAATCCCCATTCTTCCTATACATTTAACAGAAATAATGTGCATATAATATAGAACAGCGAAGAAATAGCACATTTTTGGCTTAGAAGGACAATGAGTGAAAAAATGCAGTCACTGAATTAGCAACTTGGTTGTTAAAGGCTTTCTGGTTTGCCATTTATTATCATATAAGAAGTCACAGAATTCTTCATCCTGAGCATGTGACAAGTGTTTGAATAAATGGAGATGAGTGACAAGTTAGAGCTCAGACAGTCCAGAAAGGCTTAGCTCTGCTAGGAAGTACTGCAAAGACCTTTTTCACTAATCAACACTTATGCATCTTCAGTCTAGAGACCAATTTAAACTCTTTGAGGTCATGGTGACACTGTCAGAAACCTTCTCAAATCTTAACCAAAAAAGACTGTCATTATAATGGTTTTCACTTGCCATTAGTTCCCAGCTGCCTAATTTAGTGCAGTAGAAAGCAGTCCCCCAGTACTAATTGGAATAAATTTTTAATTTAATAGTCTAATGTGCTCCAGTTTAGGGCTTTTTTCCTTTCATCGAATCAATGCTCTCATTATTTGTTAATGGCTAGGTGCTCAGAGCAAATTGTTAAGAAGCCTAAAAAAATATAGCCTCTTGGTCACTAGTCTAGATTTTAAAAGGATCATAGGGTAAATTACAATTCTCTTTCAGAATTAAGTAAAACACAGTCATCTGATTAGAATGGGATAGTGGCATTTATCGGTTCAGATAACAAACTTTCTGCTTCATTCCCACTCTAAGTAGGCAACACCACAAAAATTCGGATTTGTTCAGTGTATGAAACAGCAACTATTTGATGTTTTAGAATTGGCAGACTGATATTATTTTGAAATGTTCATAAGACTGAGCAAGTACTCATACTATGCTTCGGAGCATCTTACTCTGGAGTACTTGTACAATACCAATATTAGTGAAGTTAAAACTACAAACAACTTATTCTCAACCAGGTTCTAACCTCACTTTGGTCAAGAGATTCCAAAATCACTTTTTACAAGGATTAGCAGACATCTTCACACATCCAAAACAGTGACATGCTCCTTCTTGCTCAGTATCTCTACTTTTAAGATGCTTTTCTGCATATTGGCCCCTTCTTCTAGTTACTGTTACTTTTAGTGTAAAATAAAAGTACAGGGGTAAAGAGGTTCCTGAATCATGCAGAAGAAACTACATAAAGACCAGATACTACTGAATGTGCAGAGCCAACAGATCTGATCAAACATTAAAGCCCATCCTTTCTGCAGTCTTAATTCTGTATGCATAGACTGGATTAGTTCCTTTTTAGGGTTTTTTTTTTGTTTCCACTTACAGAAGTCATGAAGCAAACAGAGTCACTGTGAAAAAGCCAGCACATGTAAAGAGTTCTGGAGTTCAGTACTTTGCAGCACTATTATTCCCAGCTCTGCAGTCGAAGAGGACATGAACTTTTACAAACAACTTATTAGCTTACTTTCCTAAAGAATAAGGTTGATGTCATCCCGTTGTCTAAGCATAACATTTTTTTGTCCTTTCCCTGGGAAATTTTGAATCTCTTTATCATCATGCACTAAATTGGAAAGCAGCAGTCTCAAAGGTAAAATGTAGAAGCTGAGCAACAGCAGAGCAAGATTCAAGCATTGCATCTGCTACAATCAAAAGCCGGGTGGAAAACTGAGAGCTGCAACTGTCCCAGCCTCCTTCAGCTGCAGCATCCCATGCCTATGCAGAATGACAAAGGTGTCTCTTAATCACTATCTCTTTACAGTGCTTATATACGAAAAAAAAAACCAAAATACCAAGATTTAGTGCAATATTAAACCAAGAAAACTCGCACAGTATCTTCTTTCAATGATGTCATATTGCATGAAATTTGGCTTTTTCACTTTGACAGTGTCTATTACTAAATCATTCTTTTCTGAAATGTCTTTTGACAATGTACACTAAAATGGAAACCAAGTCTAAACTCTTTTATGGCTCAATACAGTAGGATTTTATTTTCCCCTCCATACAGTACCTGCACTGCTACTAAGCAACAGCTCTGAACAATTAGATAATCTCTGCTACTCAAAAAGCTGCAAATTTATTTTATAGCCAATTGATGCTTTCAGAGGCAGAGTAAAAAGCATGCTGAGCTGGCCTGTCCATCACCTCACTCAAAGCATTCCTAACACATCACAAGAGAACTCCTTAGCCTGCCAGCTGCCCAATGCCTTTAGGCATCTCTTCCCCTTAGGCAACATCACAGAACTCTCAAGTTGAAGCTTGGCACATGACCTTGCCGAGCTCCAGCATAAGGATTTCACTTGCCATGGTACTTTATCTGCGAGGATTTCGTAATCCTGAGAGATCTCATATCCTTCCCAACTCCAAGGACAAGGCACTGCCAGTTTCTTAGCACTGCAGGGTTACAGCTCCCTGGTTATGACAGTGGCATCATCAGAAATAAAAAGCTCAAAGAGGCTTCCTTGCCACGGGCCTCATCTGCCAACAAACCAAAAGAAGCCTGCTTGCTCTCTTCGCAGCACCTCAACACACTGTTCTACACTGCAGAGTGGCACGCTTCTCCTAAATGCTCTCCAAATATTATCTGACTGCTATTTGTATAAAATAAGGAAAAAATAAACCACGTTTTAATCAAAAGGCTTAGCTGTCATACTACACAAGAAATCGAGCAGCTTCGTACTCCGAAGCCAGCCCATTTTACAGCAGTGCCCATCGTTCTGAAGAATCCCAGTGCCACCAAGTGGCTACGTGGAAAATTAGCTCCTGGGTAAAATGTACTGGATCTGCAAACACCAGACACATTTCCCAAAAGAATGACTCTGAATTGCAGTTGGCAGTCGGTTTGTGTTGAGAAAATCAGGTAATCAAAAATTAATTTCTAGGCACAACAATCAACAGACAACTTCATGGATCTATGACAGAGACAAATGGGTTACTGGCACCATGGAATAATTGCCTCCAGTTCTTGCATCAGAGTTCTGTATCGTAAATTTAGTGCTCTGAATTTACTCTAGGATAATGGAAAGGTTTATACATTTAAATATTAATGCTACCCAGAACGTAAGAAGTACAACATAATTGCTGTTACCAGTGGCAGACCCGATAGCTTGCTGGCAACCTGTTAAGATTAACTCTGGGTGCAGAAGCTCCAAGTGCAATTCTGTTACACTTGTATTCCAACCAAACACAAGCATGCTTTCCTTTTAAACTAAAGCCAGGATGATGTGGTACCTACTGCCTTTTGCCCTTGATGTATATGAACTTTAGACTTCAAAATTTCACTACAAAAAAAAAAACAAGTTTCTAAAATGTAAACTGAAGAGAAGTTACATCAAAATGTTTTTTAAATCCTCAGAAGAAAATTCCCCTTAAAAAAATATAAAGAACTCAGCCTGTGATTGACAATCATCTGTCTCACTCCTTATCTGTTCATGGGAGTTCTTAAACCGAACATAATCATGCAATGGGACTCAGGCCCACTTCTGGTGATTTGAAGATAACTATGAAACACAGTGCAGGTTCTTCAGTGGCAACTTGTCATTTTCTCTTACTGATATAAAAATGCCCCGGTATAATAATCATACCAACTTTCTGTATCCATATAAATTACATCACAGCTAATGCATTACATCATGTAGATCTTCTAAATTTCTCTATTCCACTGTCAACAAAAATAACTGTTCAGGGTGGTGAACACTGTTTTTCATTTCATGTGATATACAGATCTAGCTGATGCTTTCAACCCAAGCACAAAGCAAAGAAAAATTATGGGTTTAGGTTTATTTTTGTACATCTGAATCTGCCTCTACTCAGGTCAGAGAAAATAACAGCCTGTGACATATGCATTCTTACTGTACTCTGTCTGCAATGGGCAAAAAGAAAAGCTGCTAAAGATTGCATTTCTTTTTGAATACTGGGTGGTAGTGAAATTCTGTATTGAGATAAATCTATTCTTGGGTTGTCTGTGCACTCAGAAAAGAGCTATTAATTTAATCTCTACAGTATAACTAATAATCTTTGCTACTTTAATTGATAACACAGCTCTTAATATAATGTGATACGAATAGAACTGAAAACAGCCCATCATTGAGGTGGTGTTGAGAAGGTCAAGGAGAAGACAGAATTAGGCTTTTCACAGTAGTGCATGGCCCAGAGGACAAGAGGTAAGAGAGACACACTGGAACGAGGTTTAGACCTGGTATGTGGAGAAACTCATTCCACAGGAAGACAGGTACCAAAACACTTCCCTGAGGCTGTATGGTCTCCAGCCTTGGACACTTTCAAGACCCAGCTGGATCAAGCCTGGAACAACTTGGTCTGATCTCACATCTGGCCTTGCTGTGAGCAGGGGGTCAGAGCAGAGACCTCATAAGGTCCCTTTCAACCTGAATGACAGTATTAGTATAAAAAGCTATGCCTTCATCAGTGGTCATCACTTGATGTTATATTGTCATGTCTGGCCTGTGATCATATTCTAGAAAGTGATAAGGGAATAAAACTAGAGTTGTTTTTTCAGACAACTCTTACATTAAATACATGTAACAGCAGAGGTTCCCATCTGTAGAAACCCTGAGACGTTTCTGAAATTAGGGCAAATTAAATGGGAATTTTTACCAAATAAGGTAGAACCTTCAATGATTTCCAAGAACTTATAATCTTCTGCATATCAATTTTCATCTCATTCTTTCACTGACCAGACTCCTTATGTTACACTTCTCATTTAATCATCTGTCACATATTGTGTTTACATTTAAGAGAAGTCCTTCCTTTTCTACCTATGTGTAAAGCCTGTAAAAGCTTGACTTTCTAGTCAGGCAGCTGGTAAATCTTGGTTCCCAGCTCAAGGGGATCAATCAACAGCAACTATAAATACAAATGGTAAGTATTTCCCTGAGGACATGGTACAGAAGGACTGTACCAACAACACTCAAATCAGCAACAGAAGTTTCTTTTCCATCCTGTGGCTGTTTCATGCACTGAATATTTTTCTATGATTGTGAAAAAACAGTCTCTTCTTCTGAGTCTGATTCCAAATTTATGAGTTATGAAATTATTTTATGACACCACAGTTTCTTATTATAGGACTGCTGAAGAAAAATTCCCAAGTCATTTTCATCTGCTGATACAATATCAGAGGATTATGTTTTATGCTGACACATTACTAAATTTTAAGAATAAAAGTTGGTAAATAAAGATTGGTTTTCATGAATAATTTTGATGCTTAATTTCAGTCTCTGAACAGTAAATGAGCAGCAAAACTCTCTATGTGAGATCTAAGTAACACGAGGTCTGTCCACATGTATACTCAGAGCTCACATCACAAAAAGTTGCAAAGACAACAAAGCAGCCATGAGTTTAACATGCAGTGTCCCTCGGAGTGTCCTTGCACCCCACAACTGCAATTTAATCAAACACCATCCCAAGAACATTTTCAACTATTCCTTATCTGATACTCCTCGAAACAGAAGTTGTTCTCAGAACAAAGGGTTACATTTTAATAAATTCTACTAAAGCTTTACTACATTCTACTAAAGCTTTAAATGCAAAGCAAATCAAATTTCAGGAAGGGCTTTTGGACTGAAACTGCGCACTGACAAACAGGAGCCAGGAATAAGACCAAAAAAAGGCACTTTTCAATTTATTCACTTATGAATGAAATTACTTCCCCAACAGTGCAGCCTTCAGTGAAAAACACTTCTACCTTTAAAGGAGCAAGTGGGCAGAAATGTGTGACTAACAGCTAGACATGAGTGTGATTATTTCAAAGTGCTTGTTCTGAAGCATGTCTGTAACTGAGCACCTTAACATCACTGCCTCTCCTAGATGTTTACATGGGCCCTTCACTTACTGCTTTAGGGAAGTATGCTCCCTGGCTTCACATGGGTTCACACGGATGGGATTGCTGTTTAATAGTTTTGCTGTGCAAGCCAAAAATGCTCTTCTTACTCTTTGGAATTAAAAAAANNTTTTCTTTTGGGAATAAAAAAAAAAAAAAAAAAAAAGTAAAAAAAAAAAGTAGCTTAGCAAACTGGATTTTTTTGTGAAAGAAGCACTAATGAGCACTTCTGAAGTCCCAAAAGCTAGAAGTATGTAAGCTCACTGAAATATACTTCCTTTTAAAACCAACAAAATTCTAAATTCTCCTACCTCCATTTCACTTTACCTTGACATTCAGTCCTTCTTTGCCCAAGTTCGTGACAGCCTGATACAATTATAGGAGAAATCATAGAACTACTAGGCAAATCTTTCATGAACACAAACCGATTCCGTACTATTAGGAATCAGAATTTTTGCCTTTTTTAGTAGTGTACAAGGTTTTTGTAGCGAGACACAGCTGTCTTACAATTTCCACAACAAGTGTAATTTGACCCTATGGAATAATCCACAAAAGTTACAGTTTTGACTCAGCTGGTTTTATTACCATCCAATCCTAGTACCAACACCACCAACACTCCTGACCAAAGGCAAGCTTAGCAAGCATCAACGTTTTGCTCTTCTTTCTTCATTTGTCTCAGGATCCGAGATAATTCAGGATACAGACTTCAATTACAACTAGGCAGAAATGCATTTCTCAAATGCCCTACTGACATTACGCAGTCAAAAAAAAAAAAAAATGCAGCCTCCATTCCTGTGCTACAGCCAATTCTCCACATGAGTACAGTTCTATCAAAATGGGCCTACAAGCAATCGTTTACTTGAATAAAGGAAAACCTCTAACTACTGTATTACTAATAATTCTGTAGTGTTAGGCTTCAGACCAAGATAAATCCTCCAGACAAGACACAGAGTAAGGAAAAAAAGCTGTTCTTTCATCAGTGGTCATCACAGATACAAAAATAAGACTAGGACTACCTCAACACCCAGCAGATTTTTGGGGTCTGGAAGAATAAATGACCTACATACAGTATTACATCAGCACATCATTAAAGTGAAGTTCTGATCTGAAATTAATCACATTCTTATAAGGTGGCACACTGACTATTAAGAAAAAGTACTTGCTGGAGGCTGCAATTTTTTCCTGTTAGTAATGCTTCTGCTCATCCCAATTATTCTCATGAGCACCATAGCACAGTATTTAATCAAGGGTAGAAAGAGAAAGGGAATAGAAAATGAAGTGGTAAATGGAGAAAATGACGGGACACCCTCAGCCAAGCTATCTTCCATCTTAAAATACTGAATATTTTTCTTCTAAACTACAGTTAATACATTCAATGAATACTAAGACATTCTTTTAACTATGTAAAATGTAAGTTATATGATAAATTAATTGCTGAAGGAGTTTCAGACAATTCTGTAACATGAAGAGAATGACCTTACACAGCAATTTTTTGTGTAGGGGCTGGTGGGAGGCTTTAAAACAATACTCTGTTCCTTGAAAGATTTACCCAATGTTTTTGGTGAAGAGAAATAATGCCAATTCTATTTCTGAAAATTTATCACCTTTCCCCCATTGATAAAACTATAAAAAAATATTTTCATACACAATCTCAGTTTCAGATTGCTTCAATTCCATCAAAGTCACTCTACCAAGCATTTGCTATTGCTGCTTGTCTCAAAGGTCTGCAGTAGCCAACAGGAAGCACTAAAGGCAGAAGAAATTAGTGCAATTTAAGATGACTGATCCTTGAAATACTTCAAACATCTGAACACTCAGAACAGAAAACTTTGCCCCTGGAAAAGAGAGTGGAATTGCATCAATTTGGTGAAAAAAACTGCCAGTTAACTTTCCAGCAGCTTGGAATTACCTAGGAATCTGTAACTGAGGGAATTCTGTAAAATGTCACTGTAGGACTGTTTATAGAAAAACACTGGCTGCCAAAGTTAAAAAAAAACACTATGACATTCGAAATGTAGTTTTTTCTGAGCGATTGTGACGCAAAGAAACACATCCTATGAGCTTCTGGACATTTGAATTCATGACAAATTTGTGTAATTATACACACATATAGGCACACATGAGCCAATACAGACCTTTCAATGTCACACAAAGATAGATACTCCAGAACATCTCTCAGACACAGATACGAGCCCAGTAACATAACAGACTAAACAGAAAAAATACTTTCTGTTAATGGTGATCTACTAGTGCTTTCTATCCACTGCTTATCTAAAATGTTCTTTAAGAATTAACAGTGATTCCACAATATCCTTA
>VZTB01013031.1:6582-21582 GCA_013397245.1 Thryothorus ludovicianus | reverse complement strand
CCCTCTGTTATTAAGTCTTCCAATTCAGAATCCACAAAGTTTTTTTTCTAAATAAATATCAGCAGCGAGTTACTGCTCAGTGTATTACTGCAAAATCTCTTCTCTGCCCTGTGCAGAAGGTACTTCTGCTGTAGTTGATGCAATAGCAGAGGAAGCAGGTGACAATCCTACTTCTGCTCTCTCCTCTGCATGACAAAGTTACTACATAGGTTATGACAATTTTTCTTCCACTGCATTCACAAAACATAATCATTCTAAAGCAAGCTGTTTTTGAAGGAACAAAGCAAAATATGAACTAAAGAGGTCGAGTAATTTTCACCAACACTGATAGCAGCACCAAAATTAAGTAAATCTTAATTACTAGAGAATGCCACAGGAAGAAAAAAAATGTTAGAGAAAAATAACTAATGTTATAAACTTAAATAGAAAAATTACTGTCGTCTTTTCTATTTACTACTCTAGTAAAAAGGTAGAGATGTTAACTCACATGCAAGATTAAGATATATTTATTCTCACTGTAAGTTAAAGCTTGGAATATACGGAAGCACTATTTTGGAGAAAGGTGCGAACTCAAAATAGTCCTGGAACAAGACGGATACCCAGCTCAGTGTGGTCTAAATGCAGAAACACGTCTTCCACCAAAAATAAACAGATGCAAAAGAATGACGTTTTATCCCACATTTAATGTTGCTAAGCAGGAAGGTCCTGCAAGGCCGAAAACCAACGTCAGCAGGCCCGCCACATTTTAAATGAGCATGCTGAAGCAGCTGCCTTGGCAGAAGAGGATATCTTGCACTGGAAGCTTCAAGAACATCCTCCCTCTTTGAACAAATTCACCTGTGACCTCAGTTAAATTGTTTTTTTTCTCTTGATGGGCTACTTCCCCATAGCTAATTTAATGAGTTACATCAGGGCACACCAGGCTAGCAGAGCACCAGAGCCAGCAGAAGGTAGGCAAAGGGGACCACGATTAGGGAAGGCAGTGGATCCACAGCTTCCCTTTCAGGGGCAATACCTCCTGAAGCCAGATGGCTACTCCCCCCTGAAGAAGTCACAGCCTGAGAGTAGCAAGTTCCAGTTTAAACACTGTGTCTCCTTTGCATCTGAAGTAAAGATGGATTTGTGGCAGACATTCTGAGGCTTCTCTGACTCATACGTATGGTCAAAGACCATGGCATTAAAATGTTTAGATTTCCCCATAGACAAAATGGTATCTGTTATCAGAATTGTCTTCACTGTCTATTTTTCCTTCCTTGTAAAAAAAAAGTTATTTTCACATCAAAGCTAAAAATAGAACAAACAACCTATTTCTGGAAATCCTAAAGACATAGCCTATTTGTTTTCTGATGTTAACAGTAAGAACTCCTCCTCTCTTCACCCACTGTGGGATGCTGTGCCTGTACATGCAGCTTTACAGCAACACAGAGCAGGGCAACTACTGTCACCCTGCATTCTCCTTCTGTGGAAGGAGGACAGTGGGGTAAAATTTGTGGTTACAGCTCTTACCAGCTATAGGATCCATGGCTTCTCTATTGCTTGGAGAATACGAACTCTGAGAAGACGAAAGCCCACCAGGGGAACTGGTAGTAAAGTGCATGTTTGATCTACGAGCACGGGGGCCTCCCAAACCCCGGCCTGGGTGGAACATCCTACGTACATGCCGAACGCCACTGGATTCATCGTAGCCAAGAAGTTAAGGAAACAGAACTGTTTAGAGTGTTAGACAACCATTAAACAGAGTGTTAAACGACTGTTAAAGGACATTTGATGGGTTAAATATTCAGATGTACTGTTCTTCATCCACAAACTAATGACTCAATTTCTGAAGCAAAGCTAAGGTACATTGCAGCTATGCTACAGGTCAGACTTACTGATCTGGTAACTTTAAAATAAATTTTTTCTATGAAAATCCACACAAAGCCAAGCTTACTACTGAGACAGGAATTTCAGTTCTCCCCAGTTCTTGCATTAAGTATCAAAAATTAAAAAAAAAAAAAAGTTTACTACAATTCCTATCAGAATAATTACCAAATTCCTGTTGATTTCTGTACTTCATGCTTTGATCCATGCTTTAGTCCTTAGGAAATTGTAGGTTTCTGGAGTATTCAGCATATCCATCAAACCCCTTTGTTTCATCTTTCTTCTTACGGCCAAAAAAATATAATTAATTCCTGTTATGACAATGGTGCTTTTCATTTTTTATTTTTACTCCACTTCCCTCTATCAGATGCTTTATATTTTGTGTCACTTTTTTTATAGATTCTCATATAAATTTTGAAGTAATCAACACATTTAAAGATTGTTTTTGTCATAAATTTATTAACTTTCATTCCTCCAAGACAGTACCAATAAGGCTTCTTCTTAAAAATCATTAGTATGACTTACTGGTGAAAAATGAAATAGTATAGGCTTTAATATTTTATTTTAGTCTTACCATAATTTAGCTTAGATCTCCATCACCTAAATTTTTTATTTTTATAATAGTATGTTTACCACTCATATGGTATCAATTTCTGTGTAAGGATAACATCCAATGTGCTTTTCATAAATCACAGTTATGAGGCAGAACTTCATGATGTCATTGAGGTCAACAACTTAAGAATGAAAAGAATGACTTGGCTTCCCATGGCAAGAGAGAGCTTCTGGCCATTATGGGAAGACTGTACAAAATGTTTGCTTCTTTCAAAACTGTTAGTTATGCTACAGTGTAAAACTTAACATCTAGGATGTAAGAGAAAAATCTCCCTAGCACAGAACATACAGAACTTAGTACAGAGCACCTGAGTGTGCTGATTTTGGATGCTGCTGGAGATGAGTTGCTAAATTAGATGGACTACAGACTTTGACAAGCTTTTCATAGTGAAATTTGTTAGAACGGGACAGTATCTGGGGATTTTTCAAGCAGATACAGGACCCTGGGGTAACTTCCCCAAATAACAGCCTTTGAAGCGCTTCAAGATAAATGTCATTCTTCAAATACCAGCTAAGCATGCATTTGAGTCTTATCAGCTATGCTAGAGTAAGAAAAGACTTTGCAAACCTTACCTTGTGACAAACATTTAAACTGAATAGTCAAGTGAGAACTATTTATATGATTAACGCTGAAAAGATGTATTTAATAAAATTTCAGGTATTTTCCTGCTAAACAAAGAAACTGGTTTTAAAGAGTTGTCCATAGACTGTGGAGATAAATGACACATGTTGCAATTGCTGCACAAGGTTTGTAGTAAGAAACACATGCAGTGTTTTGGACAACTTCAGGGAAAGGTAAGTAAAAGGCCCAGTCTGCATGGGTTTAGGAGGGGTAGGTCATGTGGATGGTGTCTATTTGGACTGCAGCAAGGCCTTTGACACTGTCTCCCACAGCACTCCCTGGAAAAGCTGGCAGCCCATGGCTTGGACAGGAGCACTCTGTGCTGGGTTAGGAACTGGCTGGATGGCCGGGCCCAGAGAGTGGTGGTGAGCAGGGCTGCACCCAGCTGGGGACAGTCACCAGGGGTGTCCCTCAGGGCTCTGTGCTGGGGCCAGTCCTGTTCAATATTTTTATCGATGACATGGATGAGGGTATTGAGTCTTTCATTAGTAAATTTGCAGATGACACCAAGCTGGGAGCATGTGTCGATCTGTTGGAAGGCAGGAGGGCTCTGCAGAGGGACTTGGAATGGTTGGATGGATGGACAGAGTCCAATAGGATGGGGTTTAATAAGCCCAAGTGCTTTGGCCACAATAATCCCCNGAGTGCTGTGTCCAGCTCTGGCACCTCAGTTTGGGAAGGACATTGAGATGCTGGAGCACGTCCAGAGGAGGCAACGAGGCTGGAGAGAGGCTGGGAACACAAACCCTGTGAGGAAGAGCTGAGGGAGCTGGGGGTGTTTAGCCTGGAAAAAAGGAGACTCAGGGGTGACTTGGTCACTCTCTACTGCTCCCTGAAAGGGGGGTGTAGTCAGGTGGGGGCTGGTCTCCTTCTCCAGACAGCAAGTGATAGAATCAGAGGACACAGTCTCAAGCTGCAACAAGAGAAATATAGGCTGGATATTAGGAAGAAGCTTTTCACAGAAAGAGTGATAAAATACTGGAATGCTTTCCCTGGGAAGGTGGTGAAATCACCATCTCTGGATCTATTTAAGAAAAGACTGGATGTGGCACTGAGTGCCATGGTCTAGTTGAGGTGTTAGGGCATGGGTTGGACTCAGTGATCTCGGAGGTCTGTTCCAACCTTGTAATTCTGTAAAAACTACCCCAAAAATTAACGAAACATGTCTAATTAACAGCTGGTGGAAAAGGCCCCTCAGAACTGTAGCAGCTCCAACAGTAAAAGCTTACCTCAAACTGCAAAATAAATTTTTACTCTAGAACAAATGCAAGCCAAGAGTCTTCTCTATCTCCTTTTATGCAAGAAGGCAATTACAGGGCATGGAGAATTGTTCTGTATGGCTTCAATTTCATACTCAGTAATACAATGGTGTACCAGACAGTGACTGTTCTTATTTCCTACACTGTGAGACCCTGAGTGGAAAAGGGCATCTTCTCTTCCTTTTTACCTGCCTTAGATCTCCCTGTTGCTAGATATGATGTAGAGTCCAATGTGAAACAGTCACTTCAAGATACTTCTTAAGAGGTTTTGGAAATGTGACAACACTGGACACCAACAAAACAGAGTACAAGCAGGAAATTCTACAGGTGCTATTTTTAATCTTTGGGCATTGTATTCCCAAAACAGATCCATTTTGGGATTACTGACACTGAAATCTTACTCTGTATTTGAGAAACATCATCTTTTTTCTAGCTCAAACATTCCCTAAGTGAAAGTCACCTCGTGGCATTTCAGGTACTAGCTGGGGGAGAAAATGCTGCAGTAGCCTGCGTTATAACCAAGTATCTTGTGCAACATTTCAGAAGGAAAATAATTTCATTCTGTCACTGAGGATATTTAAACTTCCTGCCTTACAGTTAAGCCAATGATGGAAGCTCACAGTTAGAACTCTGGCACACTGCTATGTAGTTATGTAATTCTTGCTAGAAAAAACCTAATTAGGCAGGTGCTATGAAAATCTCACAGTTGGTACAATGAATAGAACTAAAATGACACAAACTACATCAGCCATCAAGCAACATTTCAGGGCTGTCCAAAGGCTAGGAAAGATCCAGTAGTATGGAAGATATTCTCCCCTCATCAATCTTATCCCATCTCCTCCAGAAAGGGAGGATGGCATGACTCCTGGCCACTGAGGATCACAGGGATGCCTGGGATCAAGTTCTCATGGCCAGAGCCACAGCATTCAGCATCCTGCTCCTCCTGAGTGTTGAGAGCTCTACTGCCATCCCTGAGAAAGGCAAGTACAAGTAACTGCTTTCATCTGACTTTGTACCAGTTTTTGTATCACTTTTTCATCATTCTCCTTTCACAGAGCCCATCTACACCCAAACTCCTTTACACTGATCCAATTATTGCATGGTAATTAACCTGTGCATTTAGTCTGTTCTGACCTTAAACCATGTTATTACCAACAAACTTACATGTACTCAAATACAATCATAACTGAAGTGGAGCCATCACCTCAAATGCTGTTTCCCTTCTATTAGCACAATTAACTCTGTTTGATAGGGCTTGCATTTTCGTTCCCCCAACTGCCTGAGCTTACATTATTCTTTGTTCCATTTTAAAAATCCCTGAACAAAAAAGCCGCTATCAAAGCTATAATGCACTCTTTTTTTTTTTCTGTTTGTTTAAATGACACACAAAGGATTAATTCAGAGATTACTTATTGTAGGGATGATACATAGCTTGCATGTCATGAAATAAAAGCCCAAAACAAAGGTATTTTATCAATTAATGGTAGAGAGGAAAAAAGAAATAAAATGAGACAAATATTCCTGTAACAAGGATGAAAAATTCCCAACAGCTGAAGCTCTTCAGCCATCAAGCATAGATAAATGTCCATAACCGGCTGCTAATGTAACTGAAGGACAACATCCTATTTCCCAGAAAATGTGAAGGTTTTCTGAGTTGTATTACAAAATGTCAGCAATACTACAAAATTACTTTATTAAAAGATTGTGTTAAAAGTAGTTAAGCAAGTTTACAAGCAGCCATGTTTGAACCATCTTTACGTCATAAATATATACAGCACTGAATCTTGATACATAAAACAGCACCAAGAATAATCATGAGGCAGGATAAAACACAGTGCAAGTAGAAAAGAACCTCTGTCAAAATCCTTTAAATATTTCTGCTGTTAGAGTAAAAACCACTCTCAAGTGTTTTACAAGTCTGTGCACAGTCTGACAACTACACTTTTTTTTAAACTAGCAGATGAACCTTTTTATTTTTGACATACATATCTTTAGCAACCTAAGTTCCAGGGAATCCAGAATATTACCCTTTGACTATAAAAAATCAAACCAAGTCACCATGACTACTAGGTGAAACAGTCTAGCTCTTTGCCTCAAATTGGAAAGGATATTAAATCTCTAGGAGCTCTGTGTTCCAGTGTAAGATGAGCTGCAAAGTCATCTGTTACGTGATTCGGATCCCCTCCAGGTAATGCTGCACATATTGGACAAATCTGAAATGACAAAGCAAGGAGAAAAAAACAACATTATAAATATTAAAGAAACAGAACTTTTATCACGTAAATCATTAGACACTGGCTCTTATGTTTTAAAATTACATTTTGGTATTCACAAACACCTGGATATCAAGGTATTCTATAAACTCAAAAATATTACTGACATGCAGACATTAATATAGTCATCTTTTACTTTATGAATTTCAGAATACTATGAAAACCAGAGCTAGGATTCTCAAAACTAATTTGCAATGTCTTGAAAATTAATATTTTTGCATGCCAATTCTGCCACAGACAGTAGAGTCCAATCACACAGAAATGCTATGGCCTGCTTGACAGTCATCCCAGCAGAGCAATCAGAATGAAACTGCCCATATTTGCTAAGCATCAAGCTGAGACCATCCCACCCAGGCGGTGCAGGTTTGGCAGAGAAGGGCTGACCTCCATACCCCTCTCCACAACAGTATTTTGAGAGCAGTTATTGAGGTCTCTCTTTGGTTTTGTTTTTTGTTCCCCTCACTCCACAGTTTTTGGTTGGTAGGTTTTGTTTGTTCTGTTTTTTAAACCAAAGTACAGTTAATGAAGCAGGCAAACATTACCACAACTATTGCCAAAATCATGACTTGTCCTTTGAACGATTCCAAAAACCAGCATCTTCCTTCCATTTTTCTTTAATTTTTCATGTGTATACTTAAGCTGTTGAATGTAGATCTCAGAAGACCATGAGCAATAAATATAACATGTACACTCACAGAGGTGAGAACAAAGTCTTCAAATATGTTAACTGTAAAATCTCAGCTGCTTTTGACAGGAACTGCTGCATCTAATTCCACTTTAATTTTAGTGGCCAGTTCCGAAAAGAAAAACAGGTATTTTAAAAGCTTTTTGTTACAATTCCTTCCCTCTTATTTTCAATGTTCAGCTTTTCTCTCCCCAGGTTTTTCACCACTACAGAAGCCAAGCAAGTGCACTACAGGGCACATCTTTTAATAAATATAATATAATAAATACTCAGCTATGCCAACATATCATATAGCTACCCTCTAGAGATATAGAAATGGATGTGTATTGGACAGACAGTTCTGAATTCCCTAAACTTCAGTCAAGAAAAGGTTACAACGAATACTGAGTAAGAAAGAATCAAAGTATCCCAACCCTAACTCTAAATATCAACTAAACTTTCAAGAACTCTTGACTAGGGAAAGTTACTCAAGTACTGTTATGCACAAACAACAATTCAGTTAAGCATAAGCTCTGATGGAGTCATAACAAAGACTGCTGGATCACTGAATAAGCATGACACAGCTAAAAATCATTGTTAATTATAACATGCATGAACAGATAGTGCAGAAGAAAGGCAAATGTTGTCAGAACTTTCTCTTGAATTTATGGGCATTTGTATTAAGAATGTAGCCCTGCACCATGCAACCCTGAATGATGACTCTAAAGGCCTAAGGCTACAGCACTTCTGTAACCTCATCAAGACTCACTTGGATCTTAGAGGACGAAGAGAGACATTGAGACTGTCTCAGATTGTCCATTTCATTACTGCAAGAAAAAGCTCTCCCCAGCTCTATCATCCAAGTATCAACAACTCAGTGCTTACAATTCACCTAGAAGGAGCCTGGTTACTGCCTTCCCAAAGGTGAGACAGCTGCTGCAGTGCAATGTAATAGTAAAAATATTTGCATCTCTACGAAACAAGACTGAAGAGATCCTATTTTATGAAGTCTCCTAAATCTTTTTTTCATTTACAGTGCTAGCAAACTTCTAGTTGAACACTGCATTTTATCTGGACCAGTTCAACTAACCGGAAACCTCAACACAAACAAAAACAATCATCATATTGATTCTCAGATTCCTCTGCCTTACAACTAACTCTAACCATTGTTCCTGAATATTGTATGGGTGAAGAAATACTCATTCTTTAGAAGAGACAGAGGGCTATTTGAAAAGGAAGGGAGGCTTGCCCTTTAAGTGAGAGAGCAGCTGGGGTGCAATAAAAGAACAGTCTGGATGGAAGATGACCTGATGGAGACAATAGGGATGTTATAGGGGTTCTCTACTATAGGCCACCTGACCACAAGGAACAAACAGATCAGGCCCAGACACAGAGCAGCTGCCTCACACTTGCAGGACTGATGCTCATGGAGGCCTTCAACCACTTCACTATGTGTCGGAAGGGCAGCACAGTGCAACACCAAAAGGCTCCTGGAGCGCACTCAGGGTAACTTCCTCCTCCAAATGACAAAGGAGCACACAAGGAGAGGTGTTATATGGGACTTCATAATTACAAGGAGGGGCTCAGTTGGGGTGTGAGGGTCAAAGAAAGCCTTGACTGCAGTGACCTTGAGTTGACACAGTGCTGTTCAAGATCCTGAGGGTGGGGAAGAAGATGAAAAACAAGCTCATGACCCTGGGCCTCAGCAAAGCAAACTCTGGCCTCTTAAAATACCTGCTCAGAGGAGTCCCATGGTGTATGAATCTGGAGAGTAAAGGGGCCCCCAAGAAAGCCTGTTAATATTGAAACATCACTCCCCCTCAAGCTCTAGAGCTCTCCGTCCCAATGAATATGAAGTTAGGCAAAAATGTCAGAAGGCCTACATGGATGATCAAGATGCTCCTGGACAAATTCAAACACAAAGAGAGAACAAACAGAGGTTACCCTCTGTTGGGGGTTGGGTTACTTTCTTGTAGAATTTTTTCCCAAAAAAAGTGTCTAGGAAAGCTGATTGAAGCTGATTGCTGGGTACTTATGGATACTTTAAAAGTACTTGAAAGAGACAAAAGAAGTGTCTGTCCAGAGTGGGTGGGATCAACCCCACCTCCCTTTTGGAAGGGCTCGGAAGGGGGAAAGGGGGTGGGATCTCTCTGACTGGAGAGAGATCTCAGTTGAAGCTGGGCAGGGAGCGAGTTTCTTGGCTCTGCCGGGAATTCTGACCCTGGTCTCTCCCTGCGTGGCCGGGAGCTGCTGTCCCATCGCTTTGCATCCACGACCCTTCAGCTTCGCTCTGGTTTTTTCTCCACGCCATCTCTTCTGCCTGCCAGGACGCTTCCTACAGCTCCAACTCCTGCTGTGAGCTCCGGACACACCTCGGCCCTTGGGACTACCATCCCCCCTCCGCCGGGAAAGGTGCATCGGAGAAAAACTTGTGACTGTTTTACTAACCCAGTTTGGTATTAATACTATAGTTACTGTTATTTTGTTCATCTTGTTAGATTCATTAGTAAAGAACTGTTATTCTTACACCAATTCTTTGCCTGAGAGCCTCTTTAATTCTAAAGATATAGCCATTTGGAGAGTGGAGGTTTGTTTCCTCCATTGCAGGAGAAAGATTCCTGTTTTGTCATTTTTTCCCTAGCAGGAATACCTGTCTTCAAACTAAGACACCCTCCTAGGGTCAACCAAAGCATTATTGGAGTATCACATGACAATGTAAGCAAAGCTAAAGCCCACATGAAACTGAATCAGGCAAGTAATGCCCAAAGTAACAAGAAGGTCTTCTAGAAGTGCATAGGATAAAGATATAAAAAGATAACTAGGGAAAATGTGGGCCCATTGCTGAAAAAATGTGAGGCCTAGTTACACAGGACACAGATGAGGCTGAAGTACTGAAAACCTCCTTTGCTATGGTCTTTGCTGACAAGACTGGTCTTTAGCAACTCCAGACGCCAGAGAGCAGGGGTGAAGTCTGGAGTAGTGAAGACATTCCCCTGCTGGAAGAGGACTACTCTGCAGAATACTTATGTGAACTTGAATACTTGACCCCACAGGCTGTGATGGCTGTGATGCACCAAGAAGTGCTGAGGGAGATGCCATTGTGAGCCTCCTCTAAATTTTTGAACCATCATGGTGACTAGGTGAGGTGCCTGAGGACTGGAGTAAAGCAACTTTCACTTCTGTTTTACAGACAGGCAAGTAAGAGGAGGACCAAGGGAACTACAGGCTGGTCATATTGTTTTGATCCCTGGGAAAGTGAGGAAACTATTGTTAACTATATTCAGGCACTATTAAAGACTGGAAAATCATCAACCAGTAGTCAGCACTGGCTTCACAAAGGGAAAGACATGCTCAACCAACTTCATAAACTTCAATGCTGAATTGTCTGGTCTGATAGATGACTGAAGAGTAGGAGAAATTGCCTACCTGGACTTCAAGTAAGACCACTGACATCATCTCTGACAGGATGCTCACAGGTAAGTTGTTGGTGCTCTGGGTAAGGAGAGAGTGAGGTAGAGTGAAAACTGTCTCAGTGGATGGGTTAGAGGGTGGTGATCAGTGGGAATTCTGCTGATTACACAAAACTAGGAGGAGTGCCTGATACACTACGGAGCTGTGTTGCGATTTAAAGTGACCTTAAAAAACTAAAGAAACTGGACAACAGGAACCTTGTGAAGGAGAAGTACCAAGTCTTGCATGTAGGCAGGAATAGCCCCAGGAACCAGCACACACTGGAGGCCGTTCATATGGAACACAGCTTAGCAGCAAAGGACCAGAGGTCCTGGTGGACCATGAGCCAGCAGTGTGCTCTTGCAGCAAAGAAAGCCTGAGGTGTTCTGGGCTACACTGAACAGAGAGCTGCCAGCAGGTCAAAGGTTGTGATCCTTTGCCTTCAACCAGCACCAGTTCCCAGTTCTCACCTCAATACGTGCACACACTGAAGAGAGCTCAGTAAAAGATTACAAAGAGGAATGCAGGAAAGGCTGAGAAAGATGGAGCTGTTCAGCCTGGAGAAGGGCAGGGTAATGGGGAATGAGGAATGGAGGAAAGGCTGAGAAAGATGGAGCTGTTCAGCCTGGAGAAGGGCTGAATGAGGAATGAATCTTAGGAATGTCCGTGAATACCTGAAGGGAACCTGAAAAGATGATGGAGCTATGCAGTGATAGGATGAGAGACAGTGGGCACAAATTCAAACACTGGAGCTTCCTCATAAACATCAGGAAACACTGAAACATTTTTCATAGTGAGAATCACCAACCACTGGCGGAAGTTAACCAGAGAGTTAACTGTAGAGTCACTATTAAAGAGCTGTCAGGACATAGTCCTAAGCAACTGGCTGGACCATGGCCCTGCTCAAGATGACCTCCAGAAGTCCCTCTGAAACTCATTCAGCCTATGATTCCTGCATGCAGAAACCTAACATTGTACTTACCAATGCCTATAGCTGAGAAAAATCAGCAGAAAGTAGACGTATCTGTATAAATCTGAATATAAAAATGGCAAAATTTGACAGACAAAAAATTTTTTTGCTTATTCTTTGAAAAACTGGGGGTGCAAAGCCTTTAAACATAAGTGATTCTGTGCCTGTAAAGTTCCCTTACATCCCTAAAAATACATGTCTAAAATAGAATACATATTTGGAAGGAGATACTCAAACAAGCTCAGTGTCTAAACATAAATAACTGTCTGAAAGCCAATAACCACAAACATTCAGAATCCATAATATTTTCCACTTTACTAGTCTTGTAGCCTTCACTACCCCAGCAAGGATACAGTACCCAAATAATTGTATGTGCATGTCCACTCAACATTTATCACCAATGCCAGATTCAAAACTTAGCACAAACAGTAACAATCACATTTAAGCATTAAAATACTGTCCTTTATAATAATTTGGAACAATGATATAGCAGTGTTGCAGACTGATGCATAGAAAGAAATATTTTGTGAGGTTTTTTTTTTTTTTTTTACACATATAACTTTTCCAGGATTCACCAGAGTAGCAGCTGTCAAGAATCACAAATTTAGGCTTTATATGTGGGCTTCTAGAAGTCACAACTGCAAACAAGGGCATGTCAAGTTTAAAAACCTGGGATCTGTGAGCACTTAGTGTTTGGAACATATCACTGACATCAAGCGGTGCAAATCAGAATTGCAATACCAAGCCACCAAACAAAATAAAGTCATCCAAACACAGGACTTTCAGTGGTTGATGCTATGTTTCAAAGTTGCAAAGTTTAAAAAAAACTCAGAGAAACTGTAAAAATGGCAGTGTGTCACAGAGTTAAGTAATAAACCACAGTGCAACTAATTGTGAAGTAAGCACTTCCTGTGATTTTAAGAAAGATTGTAATGCCTTTGAGTCCCCAAAAAGGTGAACAAACACCCTGCCATATTATTCCTTCAAGTTCCTTATTAGGTTTGAATAGTCATTCATTTTCTTCCACAGAATTCCTTGAAAATTAGGAAAACTAGAAGATTAGAATAAAGAACCTATTTATAACTAATTTCACACAATATATTAGTGATGAGTAATCCATTTCAAGTGTCACTTTCTTCCTAGGGATCTAGGGCAAAACAGTTAATCACAGAACAGCACCCTCCATGTCATTCAGCTGACCTCCTAGCCCAGTTTCTCCTACTCTCAAGGTCAATCAAGACAGCAGGAGTTAACATGTCCAATTAAAGTATTTGTGTTAAAACTTGTTTAAGAAGTTAATTTCAAACCACATTTAGTGTCCTAACAGTTAGGGATGGGGGAAAACCTCCTGCTCTGACAAGAATAGTTTAAAAACAGTAACAGAATCCCTGTGCATAAAACAAGAGGTCCATTAAAAAAGCTATTAGAAAACATAACTATCTGCATGTCTTCCTTTCTCTTACACATATGAAAGACTAGCATAGCTGAACAAGCTTATCCAGTCAATCCCAGAAGCTTGCAAAACAATTGTATACTATTTATGAAAAGGGAGACACAACTAGACAGAATAACTGTGAGAACTTTCTAAATTTTGTCTTACAGTATAACACTCTCCTAAACACAGTAGTTGTATCTCTAAAAGAAAAATCTCTTAAAACTCTAAAGAAGGAAGCAAGCTAATTATATTATGATACCCATAAATCATAAAAGAATTTTGATGTCATTCCCAAATGTAGGTACTTTCTCTTTTGACAAGGCATTTAAATGAATACATGTTTCAAGAAAGAACAGAAAGACAGTTTTACAGAAATAAGACTATTTAAAATATATTTCCACCATGAATGCAAATTCTGAGGCTTCTTACCACTTCTGTTGATGTTTCTGCATGCTCAGAAGTAACATGTTCTTGAAGAGATGTTTCCGTATAACCCATTTTCCCACAATAAGGACAAGTGAAAGACTGTGGCTGCTCTACAGAGAAAGCTTCTCCACCATAGTACAAGTCTGAAACAGGAAGAGATTAAATAGTATCACCATTAATTTTGTTCACATCAACCCCTTTTTATAAAAATACTTCACTGTAATCCCTGCTAAATTAATCTTTTCTTTTTTTTTTCACTGAAATGGCTATATTCAGAAGGGGCTCAGTTACTGATGAAAAAAATCAGAGACTACATTCAATTTTCGTTAGCACATATAACTTAGTTTTCTAACATTTACTAGGAAAAAAGACTTCCATCACGGAAGTCCATCATCTTTGGCTGCTGCCAAATTTTCACGTTTCCACTGTTCTTATTCCACATGCAGAGTCAATTCCAGTATTTTTCAATCATAAGATGAAATTTCAGAAGCTGAACTCTTGAGAAAAATCTCAAATTTAGATAAAAATTTTCAAGTCCTTGGTGACATGAAATGTCAGTATTTATGCTATAGTTGAACCACTGCTTTGCAGTAAGTAATTTCAGAAACATCTCAAATATGTAATATAAAAGTTACATAGTGAAAAAGGAATCTGAGTATCTGTTACACACTGACTTCAGCTTTTAGATGTGTTGAATCTGAGCACATCTGCATTACTGATAAAAAGTAGGCAGTTTTAAGTTGCTAACACAGAGGTTCCCAAACTTAAGATGAAAATTTATCAAACCATGCAAGAAGAGAACATTATTCTCTCTCATCCTCTGCAAGTATTTTGTTTTACAGGAAACATGAATAAGCCTCTCATTTGTATGAACATATTAAAAAAATTAAAAGAATAACCAAGTAAAAAAACCTCTTAAATATCAGATTGCTTATAAACCTCTACCTATGAAACCTACGAGAACAAATGATTGTATTTTCGAGGTAACAGTACCAACTCCACAGCTGAGCAAAGGGCCCAGGGCCACAACCCATCTGGAGAGAGTTGTAAATAGATGAGCATGCACAGAGAGGTATCTTTTCCTTAGACACACTGTTATAGCTCAATCCAGATATCAAGAATTTCAGCAGTACACACAGTTCTATCACAAAGGGGGGAGGTTTGACACCCTCTGTCAAAAAGACTATCAAATCCTGTGTTGTTCCTTGTTTTCAAAGAATACAAAACAAAACATTTATTTTTAATAAAATAAAAATCTGATTTCTTTGCAGTCTCCTGATTATACCTCTGGCATGTTCTCCCACTCATACCTCCTTCCACATCCTTCTTGCAATATACATCAAACATACATGACAATGCAAAACAAATTTACCTTCCTCTGGAAAAAGAAATATTAAAAAATTAATAGAAGTGAAAGCTGGCAAATCTA
>VZTB01013028.1:110178-137629 GCA_013397245.1 Thryothorus ludovicianus | reverse complement strand
AAATATTACATATATATATATATGAAGAATTACTATATTCCATGTTTCTTTATATTATATTCTTATTGTTTTTAATAATAAAATTATTAATTTTTATTATGAATATTCTTTATTATTTTTTCACATTGTCACTGCCTCTTGCAGTCTAAAGGAAATTATCACCACAGATACAGGCAGTTCTCCATTAGTTGACCTCAGTGATGGGGAATATTCCTGGATGTATTTGATTTATTCATCCACTAAAAATTTACATTTATCCACTATCATTCTATTTTGGGCAACCCAGATGTTTAGTCCTTCTTCACAGTCCCTCTGATGGCAAGACAGAAGTTTATTCTCTTTTATTTTGCTATAGAATGTTCATGTATATATAACTAGAATGGACAGTAACTGGAACAGATAATTGTTAAAACTCTCTTAAAATTATATTCTTTCTTAATTTCAGAAGTCTATTTTTAAGCCATTTTATTTGTTCTTTATTGATCTGTTATGAATAGACCAGACTGCAGGAAGATTTGGAAGAATTTTGTCCTTCCCATAAAAATCACCCCATAAAACTTTGGTAAGCAACAAAGTCCCTTTGCTGCGTTCTGTGAGATTTCAGTTGGAAGCTGGAAGGCTAAGGTGCTACTCAAGTGATAATACAAAATTGGCTTCCAATAGTAATGCGAATTGAGTTCAGAGCTTTCTGCTGCTATTACTTGGACTTTGTGGTCCTAATATTTCTGAGCTAATATAATATATAAATGTTGTAAATAATGGATGTGCTTGAATACAAGTAGAGCTTAAAATTGGGAGGACGTGCAAAGAACAAAAGGATTAACACTCTATGATACATAAGTCTAATTTTTGAAATTAAAAAACAAAACCTGAGAAGTGAGAAGAAAGATTTTGTCTATTTCTTTTGTTAAAGAAAATGAAAATAAGAGATTAAAAACTTTTCACAGTAACATGTTTTACATAGATGTATGATGTACAACTCATAACCTCAAACAATAAATTTTCATGCAATGTTAATAAATCAAGGGTGTTAATATTCAAGTGAGGAATTTTTTTTCCCGATAGTCTATATGGCATCCCACACATTTTAGATCTCTGTATTATATAAGTGTTCATTGATATCCTATTTTTTGATAAAACTGATAATAGTTTGATGTATATGGTAACATATATCACGCATTTTCAAACGTGTTGACTAATTTCTATTATTTACCTTTTATGGCATTCAGTTTTTGAGATATTTATAAACTGTTTCTCAATTAAATGTGCTTTTGGTATACAATGAAATTCATATTTTAGTGGAATGCTCAAGGTCACATCCAGTGGTGGAGAATACAGATGCCAATTTCACAGCCCACTACTCAGATCATCAGACCACACTTCTAATACTTTTGTTAGACAAATGGCAACAGACTTTATTAGATGGCAGCAGAGAGCTATGATATTCAATTTATTTTTGTATGGATTTCCTGTTATAATGACAAGATTATCTGGCAAAACCATATTCCAATTTTTAGAATTAAATAAATATTACTGTAACTGCAGTGAATAGGTTTTCACTTTAATAACAAAATTATGTTTGCATTTCATAGATAAAATTTGCATACATATTCTTTCACAATGTTAAGACCATAATTTATGGTCTTTATTGTTTTAAGATTTTTCTCTGTATCCAGTTTGTTCTGTCCAAACTGTGGCTTAAAAACTAAGTTTTTCATGAACCTGAACATTCTTTTAATTAAGTCTAAATACTTTGTTTGAATTCTGAATGACAACCAACAATGTTTTTTTCTGTAGTTTGATCTAACTTTTTACATTAGAGGAAAAGACATTTATCATTTATAACTTTTTATTTAAGGTATTAGGGCAAATATTTCAATAAAATCTTCCATACTTAATGCTGATAAAATGAGGATATTTCACCATGCTAATTAGAGGTCTGAAAACTCCAGACTGAAGATGACTTCATTACATTGCTGCTGAAAACTTCATAGAATTTAGTCTGTTGGTGAATGGATTCATTAAATCAGGAGATTAACTGTTGTTAAACAAAATAAAATTAGAAAGTAGTATCTAATATATGATGAATGCACATAGTTTATGTCAGCCATAGTCTTCTCCTTCCATTGTTAATTTGTCTATGGAATATTATTTTTTGCTTTTTACTAATACTGTAATGCTTTTCTGTATGGTGATTATAGAATCGTGGAATGCCTTGGATTGAAAGAGACCTTAAAAAATCATCTTGTCCAACCTCACTTACCTGAGACACCTTCTAGTTGATTAGGTTACTCAAAGTTCCACCAAATCTGGTGTTGAGCACTGCTGAGGTTGGGCCATCCACCACCTCTCTGAGCAACCAGTTCCTGCTCCTCACCACCCCCTTAGCTCTAAACCTACCTTCTTTATGTTTGAAATCATTGCACTGTCTTGTCACTACAGACCTTGGTAAAAAATACGTCTCCTTCTCTCTTATGACTCCCCCATATATATTGAAAAGCTGCAATAAAGCCTTCTCTTTACCAGGCTGAACAGCTCCATTTCTCTTAGCCTGTCTTCACAGGAGTGGTTTTCAATCCCTTTCACCAGCAAGTCCATGTTTTGGGCTGGGGGCCCTAGGAGTGGATGCAGTACTCCTATTTGGCTTTCACCAGAGCAGAGTACAGGCCTTCACCTCTTTGCATGCAGCCCAGGACACAGTTGGTCTCTTGAGCTGAAAGAAAATATTGCTAAAAAATCCAATTATTTTATCTGCCAGCCTTTGGCCTGTATCAATGCTGAGCCCACATGCAGGACTTTGTACTTGGCCTTGCTGATCTTCATGAGATTCATATTTGCCCACTCCTGAAGCCAGTCAAGATCCCTCTTGTGCTTGTTTTGGCTGCAGTAGGGTAAATTTCCTTCACGCTGGCTAATATGAATTGTGTATCAGTTTTAGGCTGGAAACAATGTGGGTAATAAAGAGATGTTTTTGTTATTGCTGAGCAGTGCTGCCTCTCACCTCAGTCCATCAGCGAGGAGGATGAGTGTGCACCAGAAAGTGTAAGGACACACAGCTGGGACAGCTGATCCCAACTGACCCAAGGGACATCCCATAGCACAGGGCACAGTGCTCAGCATATAAAGCTGGGGGAATAAGAAGGAAGGGTTAATGATGTTTGTCTTCCCAAATAGCTGTCATGCAGGAGGGAGCCCTGATTTCCCAGAGATGGCTGAATGCCTGCCTGCCCGTAAGAAATGCTGAATTGATTCCTTGGTGCACCGCTTTTGCTTTGCTGTTAAGCTGTCTTTATCTCAACCCTATAGTGTTCCCAATTTTACTCTTCTGATTCTCCCCTCCAGTATGAGTGGCTGTGTGGGGCTTAACTGCCTGCTGCACTTAAAATGACAACACTTCTGGATGGCATCCTATCCATCACACATGTTCAGCCATACCACACAGCTTGGGTATCCACAGATTTGCTGGGAAAACGTGTAATTCCAGTGTCTATGTAACTAATAAAGACATTGAACAGTACTGTTCTAGTATGGAACCTTGACACACACCACTTACTGATACACTTACTGATGTCCATTGGGACAGAGAGCTGTTGGCTTCGACTCTTTGGATGTGCTCTTCCACACACAGAATGAAATGATCAAAAGTAGAATGAAATTGAGTCTGTGCATTATGGTGGAGGCTGTGCATGTTTATTCCAAAAAGCAGTAACATATATAGAAAGATTCAATTTCATATTAAATAACTCTACTCTTCTACTCTGACACATCTCTGAGGGCCCACAGAAAAAGATTTTGAAGTTCAAATAAAGTATTGTCAAGAATGTCTATAAAAATAAAAGAGATTATATTACATACTTCTAGAAATATTTATAATATAACTCTATATTGCCTTCTTTCTCTCCTTCCCCTTCTATCCATCTGTTTTTTCATGCTGTAATTTTTGTTTCAACATTGGAATTGCATGTTTCTTTAATTTCTGTGGCTTAGTCCTGATAGAGTTTCTGATTTAAAATATTTTATTCATGAGTTGTCTTTTTTTGTTTCAGTGAAACAAATACCTGTTCATATAAGCTAGTACTCAACTTGTTTGATTTTGAGCATTGTGGGATTTTTAGATTTTCTTACTGTTGTATGCTTATAAGAACTGAAATAATTAAGTTCTATTCAGGCCTCAATTGAATAAAATAAAAACTAAAAATATAATAAACAATATCCCTGAGCCTTTAGTTGTTGTTTTCTTAAAGAGAAAAATGCAGAAAAACAAAACTCAATCTATTTCTATTTAATTGACTAAATTAATCTAATCTCACCCTTTAGCTTATTTTCTAATCATGCCGTCCTTACCATAATATTTTAGAACAGATTTTGTTTTTCACTTTCTTATTTTTGTCTATATCTTTGAAAATTCCTGCTGATTTTTTAGTGTATCCATATTGCAGATAACACAGTGCTATATTGTTTGAGGAGACCACAAGAAGGATTAATATCATCCTGAACTCCAGGTTAATATAGTCCTGCATCAAAAACTGGATAGAATGACATGTCAGCTTTTCAACAACCACTTATCATCAAATATAGACAACGCAGTATTTCCATAAATATTTGAAGCAAAATAGTACCCATTTGGGTCCATGAATTTACAATTTTTTTCACTCTAATAACATGCATTCTTCAAGTAATGGGTTTTTTCATTTATCATAGTTTCCCTTGATAATCATATTTCATATCTGACAAGGTAATCATCTTGCTAAATCAACCAAATATTTGCCTTTAGTTAATATTTATATATACATGAACTAATACAAATATTTTATATATTTCTCACATCAGATTTGGATATAGGCCCTCCTACCAATCACACAGAAAGATAGCTTATATTATTTAAACATATATCATGAAAAAATGGCTACATTCCTTAGCACTTTTTAAATTGTCAGAATTATTTCTTCATCTCAAGATCTTTTCATCTTCATCTAGGTCTATACTCATTAAATAGTAAGTTGTAGGAAAAAACATTAAAACAACACAATTTTCACCAGCACCTTTTGAATAGCACCAAGGAGATTTCAGTACAATGAAAGAAAGAATAAATTTTAACACTTAACTTATTTATCTGTGCTTGTTAGTTGACCCAAATTGCTTGTATTCTTGCAAGCTGTAGTACATTCCCATAAATATTTGCATTCTTATGGAACAGATGTGGTCTTTCTCCCAAATGAGGGGCTATGTTCAGATTTGGTCAATTTAAAGCCGCTGAACTGGTTAGATTTGAAAATTGTTTCAGTAGAAACAGATTGTTTTTAAAAAAAAAGTACAATTACCTGAGCAGTAGTTCAACATAAGATTTTCATAGGCTCCAATTATCACCTAAAAATGAGCCTTAACTGGTACTTAGCTACACACTCAGTATAAAGGAGATCTCTGACAAATATGGAACACTTCAAGTATTATCTGGGTATAAAAATTACTTCTTTTTTCTTCAATTCTTCTGTTCAATTCAGTTTTTTAGATGTCTTTTTTACTTTAATCTTAAGAATTGCTTGATTAGGATAACTAATTCTTTTTCTTGGCATTCTTTTCAATTATTTCTATGTTCCATATCCAAAAAGTGGAATAACATGTAGAATACGTTACATGATATAAAATATATCAGCAAGATAAGCTTAAAATTTAATTGTGAAACCTTATTTCAATGACGAAAATTAGTTTGACAACCCTTAACATACAATAGAAATGACTGACGCATATTAACAACTACAAACAGCATCCCTAAGATTATGCAAGTTTAAAAAATGCTGGGATGATATATTAATCACTGCGAACACTGAAAAGAGGTGACTAAATTTGCTGATCTCTGCATTCTAACTTAAGCTGAGAAAGTTTTTTTTCTAATATATTCATTGAATTTCACCTCTCTGTGTTCTTGAATTCTCTGCAGGCAAATTAGAACACTCTCAAATGTATTAATCATTTTACAATATCCAGAAAATATTGCTTGTGAGCTATTGTTGTCTGTAAACAAATTAAAAGTAGTGTGCAAAAAAATAATTCAAAATTCAAATCAACCTTGTCACTTCAGTTGATAAGTGAATCAAAAACCTAAATCAGAGTCTCAAATGCTTATAAATTTTTTCTTCTACCTGTCTGAAATTGCCTAGGCCAAATTTAAGTGTTTAATTTTGCATAAATAGTAACCCATTCAATTTATCATTTAGAAGTTTAAGATAAGTGAATATATTAAACCATTTCCATATTAAGTTTTCTACATTATAATAAAATTGTAAGTAAATTTAAAATATTAAATTGTTCCATTCCTAAGGGCATGTAAAAGCAATTAACTGCACTGTATGTATCAAATGAAAACTAAATATCAAATTAGTCAATCTAAAACTTTTTCCCTATAATTGACCTCTTACTTGATTTAAATTAAACTCACAGAACTATATTTCCTATCTAGTATGTTCTAGGAAATATAAATGTGGATATGACTTTCCTCTTGGGCATTGTTGACTATGTGAAAAAGATAGATTAACTAGCTGAAATTAAATGTTACTAGAGATTTGTCTGTTGTCTTTAGTTTCTCTTTTCACCTGCTATCAGTCCACAATTTACTGTGCTTAAATATGATCTCATTCAATATTTGTAGGCAATAAAAGATGAATTCAGCATTACAACTGTTGAATTGTGTATGGACTTGTATTAGAATTCTTCCCATTACACTTATCAAGACTATCTTTTTGTTAGACTCTGTCTACATATTTATTGCATTGCTGTTCTCTGTGAGGAAAAGAAAGGTTTTTAGAGTCTGAGTTGTGCAATGCATCTGCTGTTTTCAAGTTCTATTAAGTGACTGGTAAAACTTCATTTTTTAAGGACATTCTACACAAAACATTCTGAACATTTCTTATTCATTTGAAAAAATCATTAGCAATGAAAAATAAAATCTGAAATATTTTGAAATTTGATTAAGGGGTACATGTGTTGAGATTTGGCTGGTTATCTAAGAGATGTCCTTTCACTTGAGAACCAGTCTGCAAATGTCAAACACATACACACAGAAATAAAATTTTGCAAAAAGTTATTCCATATATCTATTTCTAAATGGCCCTTGAAATTTCAGACAGGGTGATGATTTATATGTTTTTAATTGCTGTACAAGTCTGTTTTGCCCATGAGAGCAATTAACAAATAAACACTCTACTTTTATTATGACCTTGAGCTTTCTCAGCCTATTTTCTTCCCCACAGTGTTGAGGAGAAGTAAGAGAATGGTTGTGTAGGCGTCTGGGTGTTAGCCAAGGCTAATCCACCACAAAAGCTAGCAATTATTTTCTGACAATTTCAAGCTACATTTTATTTTTCTCATAGCAGTTCATATTATTGTCATTGATATTTATATCAAAGGGAGAAAACATCAGTATTTTAAATAATCCTATTGTTTTGCAACACACTTTTTTAATTAGAGAGGTTTAAAAGGCTGGAATATTCTGACATGTTCCTTTGACTTCAGGTCAAATACCTGAGCAGTAGATGAGCACAGAGAGGGCTCTGTGGTAACTCTTTGCAGTCAAATTGGAGGTTTGGAAACTAAAAACATGAATTGTCTCACTTCTAATGTTTGCCAAGGCCCTGACATACTATATTGCCGAGGCAAATTACAAACACTTTTCTTTTACCTGTGAAGAAGGACCCTAAAGCTGAATTTCTATTTAATTGAACTCATTTTAACTGAAGTATATGTGTCAGAACGGACCAACAAATGGCATTCAATGAGTGAGATTCTGTCTAATATACCCCTCTGAGCACAGGAAAGAAGACCAAACTCGTTCACTTCTGTCAGTCCTTGAAGAATTTATAATCTTACTCCATTTCCCACCACTATATACAGGTGCTTATACAGGACCTATCCTGCCTTGTCAAACTTAAGCCTCAACCCTAAAGTCAAAGCCTTTTGAGTGGAGAAAGTGTTCACAGCTTTAACTACTTATCAGGTTATTCTATTATATACACCTTGAAAAGTAAAATACTTGATAAGACAATGCAAAAACTAAGACCATGCAATGATAGTAAGCGTATCATGTACAAATACAATACTAAATCTTGCATTATGGAGTTCATTATTACTTGGTCTTGCTTTTTTTATTTGTTGTGGCAGTATAAATGGGTCCCAAATGGAAGAGCCTCATTTCAGCTGCAGCTGGCATGTATGGCACCAGAAATACATAGTTTCTGATAAAATAATAAATTACTTCCTTTCTGCCACACTAGTCATACTCCAAGAAAAATATAAGTGGCACTTATCTTCAAAAAATGAAATAATGTGATGATAAAAAACAAAAAATAAGGACAAAAATTACATTGGTATATATTTAAATAAATAGAGTATTATTCCAGATAAATATTTGTGATCTACAATGTTAGTGCTCTTGCTATATGAGAGCCTGGACATGCAGGCTTTTCTAGGAAAAGAACTTGATTTTTGACTATTTTCATCACATATGATTTACAACTTAATTGTTCTTTGTGAAATGTGATATTTTGGTCTCTTTACTCTAACCTTTTAGAAGGATGTCAGAATCTTTTGTAAATTACTTCAATTTAAGCCTGGAGAAATTACAGTAATCCAAGGAAGGTGGTAGTTAAAATGATCCCATGAAAAAATATTAAACACACAGATCGGATTATTAAATGTTCAGAATACATCCTTTACTCTATGGTTTTCACTCATGACATCTACAGCAAGGCAGAAAATTGATATACACTTCCTGGCACATGACCAAAGGGGTAATGTTTCTCAACTATCTTGCTCAGAAATGCAAATCACAAGTAATTTCTATTGTCTAGACTTTCATTCTCTTATCAACTTCAAATCTCTGTTGCCCATTTTAAATTTTGCAAGAAAAATTTGACCCATGCACTTAAGCCAGTCTAGTCTAATTACCCCCTTGCCATTCCCAGGAAAAAACATAACTGGAATAAACTTAGTAAGGCCATTTCCAATTATGTGTGTAGATGGTTTTTATAAGAAAAGTGGTGTCTGAATCACTTGAGAGAAAATGTCATTTTTGTTTCTCTTAATTTCCCACTTTAAACAGAGTAGCCATCCAGAAAGTCAGTTCTCCAGGGTTAAAAAAAAAGCAACATGCAACTTGTTCCGTATAAAAGAATCAATATTTTAATACCCCTGTAAAGCAAGTTGGACCATAAGATGCTATTTAGAAGCTGAATAGTAATATAAGGAAAGTTTCTAGAAACATTAAGAAAAAAGCTGGAGCCATACACTTGCATTCAAAGGAAATTAGGAGGGGTTATGAAATGTGAATGCATAAAGAATAATTAAGAAGAACAAATGAGTAGCAAAGGGAAACAAAACTGTTTCTTTACACCCATCAGGATCAAGAAGTCTAAATGGCCATTTGATGATCAGAATACAGAAGTTACACTCAAAACAAAGAAGCAGAAAAAGGTCATTGCTGAGAGGCTTCAGTGGTGAACCTTGCAGAAGAAAAAGGGGAGAATAGAGTCCCATTAGGGAGCTGGTCTCAGCAGGAGAATTATCTGAAACTGAATGACTCTGGGAGAGGAGGGGGAATTTATTCAGTTTACACAGATTTCAAAAAGGCTTTGGATGAAAGTATTTCACACAAAGCTTTTAAGTAAATTAGATGGCATGAGCAAAGGCATTTGTTGCATAGATAAATTACTGGTTAGGAGAAAGAAAACACAAATAAGAGTAAGTCGTCAGCTCTTGAAGTGGAGACAGGTCATCAATGCTGGTAAACAGAGGCCTGTACTGTAAAACATATTCATCACTGACCTGGAAAGCAGGAGATTACTGAAAAGAAAAAGGCTGCTGACAATAGTGTATTATTCAAGATAGTAAGTTTGAAAGCTAACTGTGAGGAATTAAAGGAAGACTGTGAGACTGAAGGGCAAAAACGTGGCAAATGAAATTCAGTGTACATAATACAACGTGATGTACATGGAAGAAAAACAATCCTAATTTCACATATAAAATTATAGGCTCTGAACTAACCATTACCTCTCGAGAGTGTTATCTTGGGGTGTAAAAAGCCATTTTCTGAAATACCAGTTTTATAATACCAGTGTTCAGAAAAACAAACAAAATACTAGGGACAATTAGGAGGAGATAGAACAAGACACAAGTCACTATAATGCTGGTAGCTGACTTAGCCACTCCTTGAATAATGCAGGCAGCTCTGATTCTAAAAAAGTATGCAATAGACCTGGAAACAATCAAGAGAAGGCAGGAAAATACATAATAATTTCTGTAGAAGAAATGACTGGATAAGCTAAGAACATTTAATCTAAAAAATGTTAGAGGAAATATGATAGAGGTCCATAGAATAAGGAGTCAGAGGGATGGCAACATATTATTCTATGTTCACATTGGCCAAACCCTGGGCTTAAGACAGTCATGTCAAGATTACAATTTAGCTTTTCTAGGAAGGGATGTGATGAAAATCTGTCTCTCTTCTGGGACATGTCTCTATCCAGGGTGGTAGTGAAACAGGGATTTTACTGTGTCTAAAGGACTCAGGTTAGGATCATTCTGCTCAGCATAACAGCAGTAATGTAATAATCCATGCTCTATATAGAGATGACAGAAGGAACACACAGCAACATTCTTCTCACCATTGCAGTACCTGTATCACAGCGGAATCTCTGAAAAGCATTGAAATGGAAGATTTTGATCAGGCTATGTATGTCCTAGGCCTTGTTCCTTTTGATCAGTGGCAGGAGAGATGTAGATCCTCTGGTAGACACATCAGAGCTCCAGGGCCCAAGTGCCTAGAGGCAAAGAGGCACTCAGCCACCTGACAGGGCTCTGTATATGCCAGGCTTTCTCTGGCACATGAGCTGCACATTTACCACCAGCACCAACCTCCTGTGTGGCCTTCTGAGCACCAAACCCAGCACATCCTATCGGAGGAGTCAGAGGGAAGGCTTTATGACAATGGAGTGGAACTGGCCTTATGTGAGGCTGCTCCTGGACCAAAACTGTCTGTATTAATCAGCTCCCAGCTGGGCTTGAAACACACATGCTGCAGCAGTGTACAGCCTGGAGACAGCTGCTGCTGTCAAATATCTGACTGCAAAACCTTTCCCATGCTTTTCTGAGTATTTTCTTATGCTTACCATGAAGAAGCATTTAGCTGCACCTTTGCAGCAGATCTGCTAGATGTGGATACTGAATGATTAATTTCATGTTGGTTTTAAATAAATAGTCTAAAAGTTAATATTCATTTAGCTTTTTCATAAAAAATCATGGTCTCTCTTCCTGAACAGATTTGATCTTGGTTTACTGCCTTTTCCCTTTTTATTTCCTCGCTGAATTTTTTCTGTTTTAGGCTGCTTTTCACCCTGTTTCAAAGGAGTGGAACTAGCATAATATATTAAATGTTTGTTCAATATTTCAGTGCTTGAAATTTCAAGTTATTTGCACTTCAAATTATACAATTCAGAGTCTCAAAATAAATATAATTTTTATTTTCCTATATTTCCATTGAATAATTAAGTAATACTACCATTCTTCTCTGTGATGATGCCTAATAAACATGCAGGATGTACTAGAAACAAGAGCAATTTAATGTTTTGTAGGATATAGGGATTACAGTTGCTTATTTTATAATGGATGCTAGAGAAAAAAGGTTACTTGAATCCTGTAGACCTTGAACAATCTGACTCAAAATAAATAGATGGGCACAAAACTTTACTAGTTGATTCAGATTACCATGGATATTCCCACCTCACATTTTTATTGTGTATGCAGTTTTTCTTCTTGAGTGACAGCGAGTTCTATAAAACTACATCATACCAGTTCTTGTTTATAAATGAACAGTCAGAGGTTTTGAAAATCGTTTTGGTTGTTTAAATATTTTAAGATAGAATTGTTGAAGGCACTTTTATTTGTGAGTTATATGCAGAAGAAATATGTTTGAAGAATATAAATATGCATGCTGGTTTTGGGGGGGTTTTGTCTGTTACTTTTATTTAATTACTGTAGTAGTTAAAGCTGAAGGGTTTTTTTTTTGTTAGACTTTGGTGTAATCACATAGCTGAGGCTGTGCCCTGTCCTGCAGTGCAAATAGCAGCATGTCAAAAGCAAAGATCCTGCCAATTAATCTAAGCAATGTTGAACACAGGGAATTTACTAACCCACAGGCAGCTGAGGTAGAGTTTACTTGCCGTAACATCTGGTACCTGTTATTTAAACAAAAGGACATTTTGTGAATTTCTCATCCTCAGAGAGCTCCAGTGGTGTAGCCATTCCAGGTTTGAAAAATGAAAAATATATAAATAATACTGTAATGTCAGTTTTTTTCACATACAAAATATTCTGAATGTGACTTTATTTCAGGTTATAAAGAGAGAATAAATGGAAGTTTTCTATCATGAGCAATAGCTGAGTGTCAAATCCTGCACCACTTTGAATCCAAATCAGATTTCAAAATGGAGGTTAGAATACACGTGTAGCTTTAAAGCAGGTTGATGACCTCTTCTTCAAGTATCAAAGGAGTGTTGGATAACTCCACCTCTTAGTAGATATGAAGCATTTAAATACTCTCACAATAAGAACAGAAAGGATGAGTGGGAGTATCAGGATAGAAGCGATTTTGGTTTCATTATGTGTCTTGAACAAAATGCAGAAATTGTATAATGGTGGTATATCTCAGAGGAGTAAATAGGGACAGACTGTCATTGCCATCCATCCTGTGAGCCAAATGGGAAGGAAGGGCAGTGCAGTTACAGGCACACACCTAATACACTTATTAAACAGAAACATTCAAAGCAAAGGGAAACCTTCATTCTGTTACAGCTTTTTACATGCCTGAATTTGCATTCTCATTGTTTAGCACTAGTTTTTATACACAAGGTCATACAGGTTATGAGTTTGAAGTTATGTTCAATGTTTATGAAAGTCAAAGCACTTTTGCTTTTAGTGTTATTATTATTATTATTATTATTATTGCCCTCTATTTTCAAACATTAACAATGGCTCAAGTGGCACTTGCTGTGCTTTGCCTATATGGACCCTAGAGACTGATGAAGTACAAAAACTACACTCTCTTAAGAAACACACCCTTTATGATATCAGTCTGCAGACATTCATTGTCATTGTTTAAAAATGCACTACAAAGGTGACAGCATTTTCTAACACTTATCCCTTTCAGTGGGACATTTCAGGAAACTCATAGCTGAGTTAAACTGTGAAAGGATTTCTATTTCCTGCAAGTAGTGAGTGGTGTAAAAAGCAATCCTTCTTTCATGGAAACAGAAATGAATTTTTAACAACACCTGTGAATAATTATTTTTGCACAAGGTGACAGCTGCTGCTCACACATGTGGGAAATCCACACATCTTGTGATAAGTAGAAAAAAAAGTCTGAGCAGCATGTATTCATTCAAATTATAAACAACATGCATAAACAACAAAGTAATCATATTTGAAATGTATGAACTCTATTGCTGAATATGATGATGATTTCATCTAAAAAAAGAAGTATTTTCAGAACAGACTTTCCTACTACACCATGAGTGTCAAAAATATAGAATGGGAAACTTTGTTAGATTATTCTTATGATTTCACAAGGGGATTTAAATAGTTCTAATTTTGAAATCTCATTCAAATTATATTGAAAAGAGAATTTTGACTCTAAGGTCTCTGTTCTGGTTTCTGCTACACAAGTATGAATTCTGAGTGTGATTTACACATTTCCCTCAGTTTAGTGAAATTTTCTGCAGTTCACAAAATTGAAATAAGATTAGGATCTAAATTTTTTTCATTCTGAAATACTGTTTTAGTAATTTAAGATTAAAAAAGAAGTCAGATATCTAGTGTTGATGACATATAATGCAGTCACTGACTGCCAGAAAAAATGATGGGTTGGAAGGAAGCAACCTTCAAATGTCATCTAGTGCAACCCTTTTTGGAATGGACAGGGTTAGGTTCATCTAGTTCAGGATGCTCATAGTGGCATCCAATCTGACCCTGAACTGGGCATCCACCACCTCTCTGGGAAGCCTGTTACAGTGTTTCACCATATCACTGTAAAAAAAAAAATCCTCATATCTACTCTAACTTGTCTAGTCTTGTAATTTAAAGCCATTACTCTTGATCCTATTAGAACAATCCCTTGTAGAAAGTCTTCACCTATGTTTCTTGCTTGTTTTTTCAAGTGTTGAAAGGCTTCAATATGTAGTCCCCAGAGCCTTCTCCAGGCTGAACAGGCTATGCTCATATAAAAAATGTTCTATCACCCTGACCATTTTTGTGACCCTTCTCTGGACTCTCTCCCACAGGTCCATGTTTTTCCTGTGTTGAGGACCCTGCAGCTGGGTGCAATGTTCCAGGTGGGCTCTCACCAGAGTGGAGTAGAAGGCCAGAATACCCTCCCTCATCCTGCTGGCTACACTTCTGTTGATGCAGCCCAGGACACATCTGGGCTGCACAAGCATGCTGATGGCTCATGTCCAGCCTTTCATCCACCAGCCCTCCCAAGCCCTTCTCAGGAGGGCTGCTCTCTGTTCCCTCTCCAGCCTGCATTGATACCCAGGGATTGCCCCAATCCAGATGCAGCATATTCTGCTTGATGAGATTCCCATGGGCCCCCACCTCAAGCTTCTCCAAGTCCCTCTGGATGACATCCTATTCTTCAGATGTGTCAACCACACTGCTCAGCCTGATGTCACCCGCAAATTTGCTGAGCATGCACTTGTTCCGTCTGTCTATGTCATCAATGAAGACATGAAGCAGTACTGCTTCCAATACAGACGTCTGAGGGGTACCACTTCTCACTGACTCCCTTTAGGACATTCAGTTATTCACCACTGCCCTCTGGTGTGGACTGTTCAACTAATCCTCCATTCACTGGCCAGACAAACCATCAAATCTGTATCTCTTTGATTTAGAGAGGAAGATGTTGTGGGGGATGATGTATGAGACTGAGACTGACAGGTCAGTAGTTCTCAGGCCTTCATTCTATCCTTTTTAAAGATGAGATACAGTGTTTTTCTTTTTCCAATCACCAATTCACTTTAATGACTTCAAATATTCTGGAAAGTGACTTTGCAACTACATCAGCCAATTCCCTCGGGATTCTGGGCTGAATCTCATGATGTGTCATAGGCTCCTGTAGGTTCCTCACCTGGTCACAAACTTCTCACAGTGGGAAGGACTTTGCTCCCTTTGTCTCCATCCTGTTGCCCATCTGCTCAGGAGGTGTGGGAAGAGAGGCTGACAGTAGAGACTCAGGTAAAGAAAAGTTCTTCAGTACCTCAGCATTCCCCTACTCCATTTTTGCCAGTTTGCCTGTCATGTTTATCAGGGGGTACTCTTTCTTTGATCTTCCTTTTCAGGCTGAAATTCCTGTAGAAGCCCTTCCTGTTCTTTGCATCCCTTTCCAAATTCACCTCTGGCTGGACCTTGGCTCCCCTGATCCCATCCCTCCAAAATTGAACTTCATCTCTATTCTTGTCCTTGTGTCCACTGTTTGTTCATTTATGTCTTGCCTTTAAGTTTGACCAGCAGATTTTGACTCAGCCGTGCTAGTCTGTTGCCTTTGATTGTTATATAAAAATTTACATTTGCTCCTTCACAACAGCCGACTGTTTCTCAGGAGCATTCAGAACTTGCTTTTTTAACGTTTCCCTGTGAGTTTTGGGAAGAAAAAGACAAATTACTCATTCAGCATACAGACCTTACTAGAATATATTTCTGATTTATTATATGCTTCTCTTTACTTTCTGTAGCTGTGGCAAATAATCTACATATTATTGGCATTTATAATGTGCTGTGACATAAGGTTTAAAATTACTTGTTTTCTCTTCTTAGATTCTTATATTTTGGAATAATTTTCATACATATTTTCATTATGTACATAAACTGTATCTTTTATAAGAAGAAACAAAAAACATCTGAGTTCTGACGTAAATCAGATTATTTTTGTAATTTCATTATATATCTTGTTTATACAAAGGTGAATGACTTCTTTTGTAAAAGCTCAATTTTTATACAAATTTTATGGTTCAATCATCTTGAAAAATTTCAGAGAAACCTTTAATAATTTTTTTGTTACAGAACCTAATGAATAAATAATTTCTTATTTCAATTTAAAAATATTTATATGGAAGATTCCTAGATTCATATGGAACATTCATTATAGACTTAGTATAACTGCAAAAACTAAAACTTTTCTCAAGATGTAATGAATAAAAAAGGTAGGAAAAAACCAAAGTTTCATGAGCTCTATATTACCCAGATTTTGCCCCACTAAAAAATTTCCCCCTTTAGACAGAAACCCATCAAAATTATGTAAATTTCTACTAAATTTGAATAATACTTTACTATTATGAAACTTAGGGCTGTTTAATAAAATGTATGCTATTCCACCTTTAAAAAAATATCAAGTAGTAAACTCAAATCCTGTTAATGAAGAAATATTCTTACCTGGGAATTAACCTTTATTTTTCAAACCATGACTGAAGTATTTTTTCAGAGTATATATTTTTAGCTATTGATCTAACATGATTCAAATGCCTATTTGAATCAATCTGAGATGAGTACTGCATTAACTCTTTATTAAAACTATACGTAATTTAAAAGTGTTTGGCAGGTGCAAATTTCTGTAGTCTGTGCCATACATAGTATATTTCTGCCACTTTGGAGGCAAAGATACAGAGAAAGTCGTGGTGTGTGAGGCCATGCACAGGACTAAATTTTATGCAATCTTTTGATGCCATCTCCTGGATATCTAAAGAATTGTCCATTGCATGAAGGAATAATTCAAATGTGCACAAAAATTGTGTATTTTGTGTAGTTGAGTTCCCACAGCAAAACCAACATCCATAATGTTTTGGGGTTTTTTCTTCCTAACTCAGTTTTCTAAAATATGTCCTCAGAATTTACAGTGACTTTAACTGGGCAGTAAGGTCTTCACTACTTTGAAGATTTTTTTTCTGAGAACTGTTTTAATGAATATTTCTTTCTGTTCTCTGAAGCAAATGTAAGTCTTCTAATCATGGTACATAGCAGGAATCCGTGAAAATTAACCTTCAAGTTATATCCAGTACAGCAATTTTTATGCTTTAAGACTGTCTCCTTTACAAGACCTTCAACTTCAGAGATTCAGCAAAATTCCATAATCAGCTATTCCCTATTTTTTCCCTTTATTTGCCAGTAGGAAAAACTTAAGAATAAGCTGCTGCCAAATCAAATATTACTAGATGTTTATTGTCTCATACCTTGATTAGCACAGTCTCCTTATCAATGACCATCTTTCTTCCATTATTTCCTGTTCAGCTCTCTTGCACATTATTTAGTGGTTCCCAAATTCACATCTAGAGATCAAGGTGTCTGGAGGAGTGAAATGTGTAAACCTAGGTAATATTCTCAGATTCAAACCCAACAAATCAAGCAAAACCCCTAACTATCCAATCAACCAAACAAAAACAAAAGCCACCAGGAAAACAAACCAGACCAACAAAATCCAACTAAACAAAAACACACTATTTTTTTTACAGGAACAGCAGTTCCTCATTCAATGTACTGAAATTGTTTAAAGAACTGGACCGGGATTTTTCCTATTGTCTTTCTGGTTGAAGCTGTGCCACTGTGTTACCAGTTATAGTAAGAACTGTAAGATTAGGACAAACCAAAAAGAGATCCCTGCTTCCATAGCCTTGATCACAATGGGCTTGTGTAACAGAAGGATCTAATGTTTTTATCTTTGTTTGTGTGGTTTTTCATGCATTCATCTACTTCATGTTAAATACACATTTTGAAATATGTTTGCAGAGCTCTGGAAGTTGTCCAGAAGCCTGGACAACTTTTCACTGGGAATTTTCCAGATTATCACATTACAGAATCATATTCTGGGTTTCTTATACTCTCACTGCCTTGATGGATCCTATATTTTTGCCACATTGCCCTCATTACGCAATTTCAGTAGATGGGAATGAAAGATGTTGGTTTGGAAAGCCTTATGAAGAGCAATGGTTTGAATTCAGATTTTTCACTTTCTTGGAAAATGTTCCAGAAATATTTGTCAACCCTTTCACATCTCATGAAAAAGATTTCTATCATTCTTGGCTGTGACTTTAAATAAAATGCCTGTGATTGCTGGCCTGTGTACTAAATACAGCTGTCTACACATGTGCCAGTCCCATTTGGACTGAAGCCATAAAATGGCATTTTTATGGTAAGGCTCTGAAGGTGAATGTTACATGAGGTCATATGGATTCATTCTAAGCTGCTGTAAGAGAATCAGAAGACTATATAAGAAAGCAAATCCAACAGATTCAGACAAAGCTTGTCATAGCTCAGTTTCTGGAGCTGCACTGGGCAGAAATTTCTCACTCAAGAAGAGTTTGCAGAGTAAAACTATTATTGATGCAATATGGACAATAAAAGATTATAAGTGGAAGTGAATTTCAGAGCTTAAATGATTCATACAAGGGAACACATCTTTCTTAGTCTCAGATCAATGTTTATTCCACTCAAATAAGCATGTGCATTCCTGCATGACTGTTTTAATGGAAAGTTGTGATAAAACTGTACTTTTCCATTTCCTAGCAACCAAAAAATGAATCTTGGTGACCTTACATGGGCTATATTGTCTTGTGGGAGTCTTAATTCTCCTGGAATTGTGAGTGTTTTTTTGGAAGGAGCTGGAGTATGTGGTATCATGCAGCTAGTGAGTAAGACAGCCAAGCAATGTGAATAATCTAAGGCCCAATTCTCCAGGTCATTCCTTGCCTTCTTTCATTTAGACTCAAACACATCACTGTCTTTTACGAGCTGCCCAGACTCAGAAACAGTAGCTTTGTGTTCAGACATTACTGACCTCTGCGAAAAATATATTCAGTAGCTTTATATGTTTTTTGAAGTAACATTAACACTGAGAACTACAGTCACTGCCTTGAGCCAAGCAACTTTGGTACTAACATGAGAATCTGATAATTTTATTATTAATCTTGGCTTCACAAAGATCTTTGAAAGAAAGTTTTAGAAAATAAATAATATATCAGATACATGTCTCTATTTATATATTTGTACTGAGGTGGACTTAATCTGTAATAATTTATGCCAAATATTTAAAATTTAAGAGCCTGAAATTTTACAAACATCCTGAAAGGTGACATGCTCTGCCTGTTGCACTACTATGGACAATTTTGACGTGTGACACAAACTGTATCCTTTATGTCCAGTAAACAACATATCATTGATATTGTACTAGGGGATGCTTGTGGCCATGTTTCCAGAAGTCATCTACCTGTTTGCTTCTGCTCAGAAGCTGGTGATCTTCTGTTTATCTCTGTTGATCGGCAGCATTTCTAGAGCCTTTAGATGCAGAAGTACAGAACTAACTGTTACTTGTTTTGACATTTTTGTGATGAATTTGCCAATCTTAAAGATAAATTATCTAATTCAGCTCAATACAGCATTCACATGCATAGTAAGATTCATTAGCGTTCATTTTAGCACACATGGTTCTATAAGAGTAAATTAAACAACGTTGGATCATGTTGTCTGGATCTGGAGCCCAGTCATTTATATTGTTGAATTGTTGAAACAGTATTTGGTGTGTCTTCAACTAACACTATTGAGCCATGTGGTTTATATCTGTACATAGCACAGAATTCTTATTCTGCAAAGAAATTTCTTGTTCCTTGTAAATTAGGTGACTTTTTATTTCATTTCCCTGACATGCTATTTCCATTTTGCCTAGGCTACAACAATGAAACTTTGGGTACTCAAGTATAGAGCCTGATGGTGGGAACATGGAAAGGAAAGCATCAGAGTTACTGAATTTAATCAAACAAATTAAATGGTAAAATAAAATAGTAACATAAAGTGCTAAAATTTTAACCATTTAAATGGTCATCTTTCACAGTAACAGGTAGTTCTTGGTGAGCTGAAAGTCAGATAGTAAATGTGAGTGGTTCTAAAATAGGTATTTTGTGGGGTGATGTCACCCTTAATTTTACTTTGCTGTATTATGAGTAGTAGCAGAGTGTTATAATATGTTTGGGTTGTGTGGCAAGGTTTTGGTAGTGGTGGTATTACTGCAGTGACTTCTGTGAGAAGATGACAGAAGTTTCCCCCATGTCCAACAGAGTTAGTACCAGCCAGCTCCAAGAGGGACCCACTGCTGGCCAAGGCCAAGCCCATCCGTGATGATGGTAGTGTCTCTGAGAAAACAGATGTGAGAAGAGGGGAAAAACTGCAACACAATGTTAGCCAAAGAGAGGAGTCAAAATATGTGAGAAAAACTATTTTATAGACTCCAAGATCAGTGAAAGAGTATGGGGAGTAATTGCTCCAGGCACCAGAGCTGAGATTCCGCTGCAGCCCTTGGTGCAGACCATGGTGAGACAGCTGTGCCCCTGCAGACCATGGAGGGGAGAGCAGAGATTCTCCCTCAGTTAGTCGGGTACCCTGTGGTAGGGTAGATGGATGACAGACAATAAGCTGTGACTCTGTGCGAAAACCACACTACGAAAGCTTCTGACAGGACCTATGGCCCATGGAGACAATAGCCTACACTGGAACACAAGTGAGGGACCCACACGAAAGCATTTTGTTACTGAAGGTCTCCAGTCTGTGGACAGGACCCACAATGGAGCATCTCATGGAGAACCCACATTGAAGAAGTTTGCGGAGAAGTCTCCTATGGGTGAGATTCCATGCTGGATGAATGGATCAGAATGAGGAAGAAGGAGTGGCAGAGAAAAAATATGATGCACTGAGTACAACCCCATCTTCCTGTGCCATTTTGGATGAGGTAGTGAAGACAGTGAGTGAATTTAAGCCAAGGAAGAAGGCACGAGTGTAGGGAAGATAGTTTCAATATTTGGGTTTATTTCTCATTAACTTGTTCTGATCTGATGGCTAATGAATTAATTTCCCCAATGTTGGAATCCAAAGTACTGGGAAATCTCAGAATATTAGGTCTGTAAGCCAAAACTTAGAATTAGAGCCAGGGTTTGATCAGAAACCTTGAGAAAGGCTTCCAAGTTCAGGTGCTATAAGTAAGAATGTAGATTTATAACTTAAAGCGGAGTGTGTTGAATAGAGGAAAGTTTAGTTTTGCAGCTTAAAAGTCACAGACAAAGCAAAAGGGGTTACAAAGGCTAATAAGAAACTTTAAAATGTAGTATTAGAAGTTTGTGTGTCAAGAGGTGATTGGGTAAGAAAATTCACATTGTAATAACATGAATTATCTTAGTATTGGTTTAATAACATAAATATCTAGTTGGCAGAATTTTATTGGCTCATAAAGCCTTAAATAGTCTGATAATCAGAAATCTTGGGACCTCTTTGCCATACTTCTGACATCTGTAAGAGGGATCTATCCTCTCTCTGCCTCTGTAGAAGATATGAAAAATAAATTGTACTGTCTCATCAAACTCAAAGTCCCATTTCTGTTTCAAGAAGAAATCCGTGCACACAAAACGTAATGTGTAAAATCATTGTGTGAGAAATCATAAACTCACACCCTGAGGTGAATCTGTTTTGCCCATGAGAGTAGTCGATGAGTGATCACTCCCTGTCCATAACTCATGAGCCTTTCATCATATTTTTCTTGTCCAATGAGGAGGGCAGGGATGGTGTCTCACTGGGGCCTGGCAGTCAGCCAGTTGTCAACCCACTACAGTCAGTTTTGGTTTTAGGGGATTTTAATATATATATCTGGCTAGTCATGTTGACTAAACTCAACCTTTTTTTCATCCCTGAGTACTGGATTTACCAGCAGTTAGTTGCTATCCTTCATGTATTCATGTATTCATGTATATTCAGGCAAAAGATCTAATATAGAGTCAGCAAGAATGCATAAATCAAGGTTGTAAGGTGATTGATTTTATTTGATTTCCTGTGGTTTTGATGGTAGGCTGGTTTTGTGATTTTTAATCTGTTTATTTCATAATATTGATTGTGGCAATGGAACACTTAATATTTCAGCTTTTTTTAAACAATATGAATTATTTCTGTTTTCATGCGGATTTGATTCTTAATAATCAAATTGTGACAAAAAAACACTAATATAGAAAAAGCTTTCCTTTTCAATCCAGTTTTACAAGTGTTTATGTCCAATTTCACAATGTATTTTATTGGAATTACATGTCCATATTCCTGTCCCGCACACCACAACAAAAGCATTTAGAGGACTGGGTTTAGTTTATCATGTTCACACTCGAGGGGGCTTTAAGCAAACTCATATATTTGAAGGTGTGCCTGCTCATGGCAGGAGAGTTTGAAGTAGGTGAGTTTTAGGTCCTTCCAACCCAAACTATTGTACAATTTGATGATGAAGATGATTGAAATATTTTCCATTGGCTTAATTATAGGAGTTACTCTTCCACCTGTACTCACTAGGTTTCATGTTTGTGGTAGTACTCACAGCCCAAATAGTGGAAGTTCCACAGTAGTGTTCCATATCTCCCAAAAGTTCTTACGATATCATCCCAGCCATAGTCTTACCTGACAGCATGCTGGTTTCTGTATCTCTACAGGTCTTACTGTTTGTGTCTTTCTACAAAATTCCTAAGAAATTTTGTAATCCTCTCAACAGAAAGTTTATGCTTTCTGAGCTAATGTAAGATAAGAGTTCCTGCATAGTCAAAACCCACTCATAAACATTCTGAACTATCTTTCCACAGGGACAGGGATTTGCACTACTCTGGAACTGCAAAGTTTAACATAATACTGCTCTCCCTACAAAAATATCGCTAGCAAGAGACAGGATAAAAACTGGTCGTGAAATAGGTCACAGATATTCATAGGAACCTACTTCCTCTTGTCTACACTAATTCTCATATTTCTAGCCCTTTTGAGGATCTAGCAATTAGTTTTTGCCTTTCTTTGCTTATGGCTATTTTAGGTACAGGCATCTCTGTGCAATTCTGAGCAGACATAAACCCAGACTGAATTGCAACTTAAGTGATTCCTTCTAGTTATCTGCCCTGTATGACTTTTCAGTAGATAAGTCCAGAACCTAGATTGCATGGTGAATAAATAAACAACTCACTTGCACACTATTATATTTGTGTATTATTATTGTATGGACAATCTTCCACTTTCAACGCTGTAAATGTTGAATTGATATTTTCCAATGTAGGTATCAGCTTGACATGAACAATCAACCTAATTTCAGATAATTTAAGATTTTATAAGTTTAGAAGATTTATATATATATATATATAATACACTATATTAGAATTATATTGCTGAAGCAGGAAAAAATGAAATACCTCTGAGCAAATGAGAGACAATTTTATCATTTAAAGCACATCACTTCTGTTGCCTCCTAAGAAATTTTGTTTTGGTAGCAGAGTCAATTTATATGTCCAGTCCATATGTCCAACTTTAAGCATCATTCATAGATTAAAAATCCAACTAGGGGATATTTCTCTTTCATTTATGCTTTCAACTATACTTCTTTCCTAGCTAAATATAGAATCTGTCTCTGAATCTTTTTCTTCTGTTTTTCACCTGCTACCATATACACCACATAAAATGCATCTAATGGCTTTTGAAAATACTAATTCCTAAAATTACATGCTTCTTCATTTATATCTCTCTTATTTTTAAAGATGTCTTTCACAAAGTCAGAGAAACTACTAAAGGGCTGTTATTTTTTCACTTTTTCAGATATGATTTTTTATTTTTTGAGATTTAGAGGAAAGAATCAACAAAAATAGCAAAAATTGTTTTGCTAAGAATATTTAAAGTTGCATTAAGTTTCATTTACTAAAACCTATTTAATATGCATACTCCTTATGTTAGGATATATTGGTTATCCATTTTAGTAAAATGCCAAAATTAACAGTACTATTGTTTATTTCCTAGTCAAACAGGTATACAAAATAACTGTAATTCTAAATGCTTTCTACACTAGTTCTTTTGCAAAACTATTTGTCTTTAATATGGTTGAAAAAGATTTCCACAAGATCCTATTGCCATAACATCTCAGGATATTTCAGAACATGAAGAGTGGTTATCTCATCACATAAAAATTAAGAGTAAACTGAAATAAGAAAAGAGACTAGAAAAATCATAATTTTAGGATAGTTGTTAATGTGTAGTGATCAGATTTTACTGCATCTAATGTATAAATTTTCTTCTTCTAATATTGCTTGGATATTGCAAACTTTATTACATTTTATGAAATTATGGTGAAATATAGTGTTTGCACACTTTAGGTCCTGAGTAATTTTAACATTTGTTCCCTGATGGTAAATTCCTTCTGAGTATAATACAAGGCACCAGAATTCATAACTTCTTCTCTCTAACATTGCTTAATTCTGTGTATGCCTTAATCACTAGTTGTCCATATTTCTGCTGACTACAGGTGAATTATCAAATTTATATTTACTGCTTGGTTTTTATATTTTTACAATTAAAATAAATTTTCTGTTTCTCTCCATGTGTTTACCTATAGGAACTGGCAATTATCAGAACATGTCTGTGATGCAAAGACATCCCAAATGTGTTCTGAACACTCAGTCCTATTCAGGTCTCTGTTATTCTGTAAAATAATCAAGTATGCATTGAAGCACAAACCCGTGTTGAACCATTCTCCTGTCTCTTTGACCCAATTACTATGATTTATAGAGGGGAACAGCTGTGAGTTTGATAAGATTATGAGAACAGTACCTTAAAATAATAGAGCAGCTTAGGAGATGTGTCTTTAAATCCCTTCCCTGAAAGTAAAAATATTTTAATTTGGATCTTGCAGGTGCAGTGTGTGAGAAATGATTGACACAGTTAAGGGCCTTTTCCATTGAGAGCTCATGGCTGACATTAAGTAATAGCTCTTACCCTACTCTTATGCAATACTTTGCTCAGCCTGCTGATTTGTGTGAATCCTATTCCTAACAGCTCTTACCATGAAATGTGAACAAAGATGGAAATCTTAACTGAGTCTTCAGATTTCTGTTTTGTCTTTACACACTCAAAAGAAAGAAATGGGACTTTTCAGACTGAATCCCTAAGTAGACAAAATTACTGGTGATGCTTCAGTTTCTTAGTTGTGCCCTTAAATTGTACAGGAAGAACCTAAGATTTTGTGGTTTTGGCAAAGTACCAGAGACTATGATCTTCTCCAGTCTATGTTAGCTAATACTTCTGGTAGCTGTGTTTATCCATGCCTTAACAAATGAACATGATGGAGAATGACTGAGTGAGGCTCTGGAGTTTCAGAGCACTTGAACAGGGAGGCATCTTGTGGTGAACTTGTAGACCAAAAACATAATTATTTTCATTGTATCTTGGGATTTTTCAGACGAAAATATCTGTGAGACTCTAAAGAACCACCTGGAGTCTCTGAAAAAGCTGTGAAGCTAGCATCACACCCTACCACCAAGACATTTCAAACTATATATTTTACATATCTTGTGATGACAGAGAGGATATAAAAAAACAAATATTTAGGTAATGTAGAAAAACTTATAGTGAAGATAACCAAATATGAAGCCATATTTTTCATACAGTCCTAAGAGAACAATTATTAAATCTTCACCTAATTTTTCTTCCATGAGCAGCTAGTTACTTGACCCGAAAATGGAGTGAGAGAATTCATGTCTATGTAGCACAGACAGTTCATGATTATTTATTTAATTGAGTTCAACACTTTATAAATTGCCTTGGAAGTTAAATCATTTGAACATTTACAGTTACTGAATGAGTCAAGAAATTTTTTGAGGATGACTGATGCTGTGGTATTGTCCCAAATTTCAGCTCTAGTTGGACTATTGCAAGTAACTTTTATCAGTCTATATGAAATCAGGCTCATCAAATTCCCAATCTTATGGTTCATGCAAATAAATAACTTAGAAAGCACTGAGATGCACCATTCCTCCTCTGAGCCTTCTCCACAACACTTGAAGGCCTTTTCTTGGATGTGTTAAACTGGGATTTGTAACTCTAGAATTCTGCAGGGTAAAAGGATAAACATCTGTTAAATTTTGACTTTTGGTGACTGTCTTTTTATTTATATTAGGAAAAGATTTTAATTGAAGTATTAACAACCCTTTAGGCCTTTAGACTGTCTTCCAGTGGGAAACGACTGTCATATGTTCCATCTTGTTTTCCCAGATGGTAGTATGCTGTCCATGTACAAATATTTTTCTTTTGGGATCTAAGCAATACTAGACTAATATGTATAATTAAATACAGTCACACATGTGCATAATGCCTGCACAACCATCTATGATCAGCAATTATGCTAGAAAGAATGACAAAGTTTATGTAAAATTGTTGTAGTCAAAAGGCTGTTGACAGAGCCAGCTCCAGGCTCTGCAGTGATATAGGAAGTGGTGACAGAACTAACTGAAAAGAATTTACTGGGTCTGAAATGATGATGCTAGAGTGGAGAGAAGGAAGGAAGGAAAAGGAGAAAGTCTTTACTGTGAGAGAAGAATTCACCTGCCACTTCAGTGACAGGAGGCGATTAGAGTGAAAGAGAAGGATTTCAACAAGAAAAAGGAGCTTCCGGCAATGTGAGTGAATGGAAGTACTTTACACCTTTTCTGTTCTTTTGCCCAACTCTGGTTTGCCCTTTGTGTAACCTCTGTGTGCACAGACTATTAGAAAAAAAATGAAACATGCAGAAAAAGTATTACAAATTGCTCTCATGGCATAAAATATTATATAGATAAAGACCAGAGTCTGCTTCAGGCTAAACACTGAATGAAAATGGCTGGCTTGAAGGATCATCAGTGAAATATATGTGCAGTCAAACAATCTTTATTGGAAACAATCTACTTTACATCCACAATGTGCGTATCCAGAGACCTAGAATTATATTATATCAAGTGATTTCAATTGTTGTATTAATACAAAGGAAAAGAAAGAGGCTTCCAAGGAGCTAAACCCTAAGTACACACTATATTAAGGAGCAACTAAATATTAACACCTTGAATTGTACCCACAAACATATATGGAGACAGTGATATCTTGGAAGCTCTGCATTAATGAGTTAGTTTTGACTATATCTTCTAAGCAAGAAAACAGCTTCCTTAGTGGCTGTATCTTCCTAATCTTTTTCAAAGTAGCAAATGTTGTGTGGACATGCATTGTGAAAGCCGGGAAAATATCAATGTCTGTGTACAAGTTTATATATTGAGTAGTTACTAGAATTTGTGTCAAATTCACATAAATATAAACTTAAATAAAATAATCAGTCATCTAGCAGAACTTGCATGCTGCCAATTTATCTTACCAATAGTGTCAGTGAGGAAAAATATAACTAAGACAAAAAATTCTTTTTTTTTTTTTAAACTTTTGCAGCAAAACAGCATCATTGCTACAGTGTGTCACAAGCTGTTGAGGATAAAATAGCAGTGTTTTATCATATGTAATTCCTTCCTTCCTTCCTTCCTTCCTTCCTTCCGCGCCTTCCGCGCCTTCCGCGCCTTCCGCGCCTTCC
>VZTB01013028.1:88047-110120 GCA_013397245.1 Thryothorus ludovicianus | reverse complement strand
CCTCCCTCCCTTCCTCCCTCCCTTCCTTCCCAACTCAGAAGGTAAGAAACTACTAGAATTTTTACAAAATAAGAGGTAAAACTCTCTCTAACATAGCTTGCAGTTCGGAAATCTTACAAGGGAAAAGGAAATAAGGTGTTAATATTAGACAGGTTACAGCACTGTAGCCTGAAAAGTCTTTCTTTCATGGTCTTGGCAAGAAGGCTATTGCTCTATAATGAGGGGGAATAAACTAAACAGGGTTACCTGCTTTTGGAGAAAGATTCTAGATTTTTACAAAACACCATCTCATCATGAAACAGGAGAAATGTCTCATCTTGAAATGTAACTGAAGATTTTCTGACTCTCTTTTTCTCCACTGACTCCACTGACTAACTCCAAGCAGACTATATCATTAGGAACATTACTCAGATTACCAGCTGCTTTGGGGCCCTTTTTGAAACTTGGTGGTCTGTCTGTCATTGTACATATTCCTAATGCCTGTCTTAGGATGTGGGATTTCATTTGATATATTTCACAAATATGTTTTACTACGCATATCTTTTAGATCTCTGAATTCCTTGCTCTTAAAGACAGATAAACAGTTAATCAACAACATCTTTTTGATAATATAAGTTCCTTGAAACATAGTAATAATCTATGTATCATAAATCAAAAACCCCAACCCAATGCGATTCAACCAACGAAACTCCCCCAATAAACACAAACACAAAAACAAACAAAAAACAAAACAAGGGTAAAAGTGGAGCCAAGTAAAAAAGCATGTGAAAAGAGGAAAACTAAAGAAGAATAAGAAAGCTGAGTGCTCTGCTCATGGCAGAAGTCAAGGTTTCCATCATACATCTAGCACAAATACCTGCACTGCATAAGTGTACTGGTAGAAAAGAGAATACCTTATTTTCTTGACCCATCTTTCAAAAGGGTGGGAGGGAGGACCCTGGGTACTACTGACCTGTCTGTCCACTTCTGTCAAATGATCTTGGAGCTCTGCTAAGGCACTTGGAGAACAGGGAGGTGATTTGGGACAACCAGCATGGCTTCTCCGGGGGCAAGTCCTGCAGTCTGCCCTGACCAACCCAGAGGCCCTCTATGAAGGAGTGACTATACAGGTGGACAAGGGAAAGACTGCAGATTTCAAGACTACTTAACTTCAGTAAAGCCTTTGATATGGTCCCCCACATCATCCTTCTCTTTTATTAGAGATAGATTCAATGTGTGGACTCTTAGAGGATAGGGAATTGGTTAGACTGTTGCAATCAAACAGATATGGTCACTAGCTCAGAAATTTGCAAGCAGTGTGGCTAACACACCTGAAGAACAAAATGCCACTTTCACAAGGTGGAGCCTGCACAAGCTTGAGAAGTGGGCACGTGGGAATATTTTTTAAACCAAATGAGGACAGCAATGGAAAGGATAGAGTTTTGATCTTTGATGAGTTTTTTTCTTTCTTTCTTTCTTTTTCTTCCCTCAAAACTATTGGAAAACCTAATATCTTATAATACTGAGTCCCCTTTTAATACAAAAATTTTACAAGAATTCCTAATCATACTGATAAAAATGTGTTCCCAGATAACATAATGATACTGATTTGGGTGGCCAAAACCTTATATTTTTGAAGGAAAATAAATTACAGGCATATAATGACTCTATAAAGCTAATCAATGTAAAGGGGGAAGAGAATTTAGCATTTTGTTGTTTTCTGTTGTTATGAAAACAGTAACTCAGAGACTTTTAGGCCTTGGCTGAAAATATTATGTAATAATATATCTGAAAGAGTTTGTGGAAAAAAAATATAGCAGACAGTTGCATAAGTAAAACTAGGTTATTTTCAAAGGGGCTGCCAGATTTGAAAACTTGAATACATGTTGAGAGGGGAGAAATACTGAAAAAATGGAATCAAGTTTCATTAACTTCTGTTACTTGAATTTTTTTTTTCTAAAGAAAACTTTTTCACAATCGACACAACCTAACTTAAATGAGGATGCAAAATACCCTCTTTTTATTTTCGCTAAGCTTGAAATAAAAATTACTGCCACTAGGGATCATTGTTGCTCTTTGCAGAAGAGTCTGGCACTATGTTTATTTTACTACAGTCTTGTTCTTCATGGAATGCACTTCATAAGATCAAAACAGAAACACAGGCAGAAATTGCTTCCAGCTCCAGCATTTCTTCTGTAAAATTTAATGGCACTATAACAGCAAATAGAGTGCTAGGACCTCCTGGCCCAACACCAACATATTACTGATGACTTGAATAACTATAGGTTGGATTATCTAAATCTTAGCTCTTAAAATAAACTATGTCAACAATATTAACTATTCAATCATATAATTTTTAATGTAATTTAGTTCTTTCAAAAAGGTCCTTCATCACTATTTATAACTGCAATGAAACAAAATTTTAGAATATTTCTCAAGATTCATTTACAATATTTTTATAAAAGTATCTTTCTCCTGCTATTGTCTCCTTATTGTAAGGTCTGTATCTTCATCATTTTTAATGCATTATAATCTGTAGAGATTTATTCTTCTGAATAAATTCCATGTTGTAAATATTTATTTTTCTGAATAGCTACGTAATTTCAGCCGTGAATCATCATACAGATTACATCAGATAGGAATAAAGTGGAATACGGTTCCCTTTTTTGCCTCAATTTGTGCTCAAGAGAAACAATAGAAAGTCATAGAAATAATCTGCAAAAGAGACACAGGTTAAATCCTCAATCCACTAACTACTTTTTTTTTTTTAATAAGTAAAGCCAGGACTGAATGACACTGATATTTCTATATATTGGTACTCAAAGATTCTAGAATAAAATGCTGGATCAAACTTCTTTTCTTCTGTAGTATGGCTAGTTGAAATGTAGCTGCCAGCAAGTATCTTTAGGTAAATGTCCTCACCATTAAACAGAAGTTGGACAATATGAAATATGGCAAACGGCCTCTTCTTCCCCCCTAAAGAAAAAAAGACATAGTAATCACCTCTCTTTCTGAGAGGTAAAACGATTTCACGTAATAATAACCTTTCCATTAAAACAGAGAGCCTATGATAAATCACTGGAACCATTATCTGCAAAATAATAATAAAAAAATCAAACGGAAATTACAAATGATAACTGATCAAAGGGGTAACTATGCATATCAACCAAACAGCTAGATCCTATAGTATATTAAAATAATCCCAAGTGTACCATTGCCAACACTAACTATACTGACTTCTGAAGTATGAAGGATTTTTAATTTAGGACTCCCTATGGTGATATGTTGTTCATTTTAATGATTGTTGATTGCTTCGGTGATGTATTTTGAAACATGTCCCTAATCTTTTGTGATTTTTTTTTGTCCTCTTGGGATGCATTTCCAATTGTTTTAATATGACACATGTACCATTTAATTGTATCATGTTTTATTTTTGAGATTTTGATTTACTCAAGCTTTTCTTAAGTGTTTTAAATATTACATCAATTTTGAAAATCAAAATTAGTACATGGAATAAGTTGAAAATAAGAGCATCACTTCATAGGGTCATGTACAACCTCATTGTACCATGATTAGATCTGCTCTAAACTGAGTGACCTAATTACACTTGTGTAATACTCAAGGAGGACAAAAGGCCCTAAGCAGTGTTTTGTATTTCATGTCCATGTTTGTATGCATAAAGCACTGAGATTCAGGCCACAAACCCATACTTTATTCTTGTTTTTCTCTAATTTGTTGATAATACTTCAATGAACTTCAGGATCTTTGCTAAACAAGGCTTTTGATTCTTCTTTGGAAGGTATAAAAGACTTAAAATGGCAGCATTCCTTCACAAAGTCATTTCAATAATTTATTTTTTCCTGTAAGTAAAAAGAAAATTAAAATTCCAGAGAGACAGTATGTCTTCTGTACTGATTTTTTGGGCTACTAAATATTTTTAAACATTTTACTTTAAACATTTGAACTAACTTTGAAGTACATACAGGCCCCCGCTTATGTTTATACAATAGAAGTTTTCAACCCCAGATATCACTGGGTGTTTCTCAAACAGAAATATGTTGAGTTAAATTGTTCTGTTAGTCAAGTCAAGGGACTGTGAAACCCTGAAGATTTTCTGTAAAACTAAATTTCACATCATGTCTCTCCCATCATTCAAGAATTTCCTGATATACAGGGAGAATCCAGTTTGAAAATAAATGTGTCTCCAAGCTATGCTGCCTCTCCATAAAGAAACAGAAGCTTAAAGCACTTTCATCCTTAGAGAAAATGAGAAGAAAAAATATATAAAAAACAGAAAATAGCATTAAAAAAAAAAGTGCTGTTTTTTCTTTCTTACCTTGTCATTTATTAGCATGTCCCAGGGTTAAAAATAAATATGCACAGAATGATCCAGTGAACAAAGACATAAAAGACAATGAAAAGAAGACTCAGAACTTCAAAAGAGAATAGGCTGTTACTATTAAGTTAATATTTGTATTTTCATGCCTTTAGTGTGGTTTTCAACAGACAAAGGTTACTGGATGCCAAAATGACAATTGCCATGCAGCAGTAGATGTCTTTGACATTCTTTGATCCTTTCTTTCATCTCTTCTTGGTTTCCTGAGTCTTTTACCTGCAGTTACGATTCAACAAGGTCTAGTAGAATTTAAGACTCCTCTTCACCTTCACACTAACAAGCTGTGGTTTAATTTCTTACAAATCACACTGCAAATCAACTAAAGTCTGCATAATATATTTCATGCTAATAACACTATTCATGATAGATAAATAAAGCCCACATGCTTGCTTTATTACTTTGTCTTTGCATGGCCCATAAAAACAGTTAAAGCCCATTTATTTTTCTAAATTAACACTGCTGCACTTATGATGTTAGCTAAAAACAAAAATATAGTGAAACACTTGTTTTCCACCATATAAACCAGCTATATATCTCCCAAATTGTTAAGACAATTTTGGGGGGGCAATAAATACAAAGGAAGTAAAGTATGGTATATTTTTTAATATGAATTTTGGTGCAAGTGATTATGATTTTAACAGATGCTACATTCTTTGATGAAACATTTTAGATTCTGAACAAAGAGTCCTTGAAGACCAAGAATGAAAATAATGTCTTACTTGTGCAAAATAAATCTGACTTCTCAAGTACAATAGTCATTTACTGCTATCCAGAGTGCTATGTAAAGCAGTCATCACAGAGTTCATCAACTGACAATAGGTGTTGATAATTCTTCTTCCTTGTAAAAGAATTATATTCTCATATTTTATAGAGATTGGGCCAAAATCTTCAGTCCTTAATCCAGGATTGATCTCTCAGACTTTTTCCATGGTAGCAATCCAAGCCAATGAAATACTGTTAACTCCTTCACTAAGATGAATAAAGATACAAGTTCTCAGGCAAGGAAGACCACTGGGATTGAGAAATGAATGAGCATTTTGTCTGATAAGGAATAAAATTTTTAATATATATTTAAACTATTCGCACAGGAACAAATAATATTTATTATATTGGACTTGAACTGCGCAGTATTTTTTGAAGAGCCTGTAAAAACTCATATTAATAATCTGAAAAGAGAATCAGAGTCTGGATATTAATTATTACATATTTGAAAAAAATTATTTCCTGGAAGGAACATTGATTTTGCTTTTTCCATCAAAATGAAAGTTCAGACTCTTCTTGTACACATTACTCATTCTCATTTAGCAGTTCAATTTACTTCAAAATGGCAACATCAAAATATGTGGTGTATGTGTTTATGAAAGTATATAGCAATTAGCCCTTATAATTTTTATCAGCACTTAATAAAAATTGGAAAGAATAAATAAAAAATGGTGCAATTTTTGGGGGTGAAAATATGAACTTGAAAGATAGATTTATCAAATGTAGCAATGTTTTGTTTCACAGTTTACATTTTAATATGTAGAAATAATATGGAAAATACTTACCCTATTAACTCTTTGGTGTAATTTGTTTCTTCTCTGAGTTGGCATACTATTTTCTGGTTTTGAGTGTAAGCTAAAGCAGAAAACAACAGTACTATACCTGTAAGGGTATTCTATGTCAAATCTGCTATTGATGGTTTAGAAATTTTTTTTCTCATATTTTATTACAAAGAATAAAAATGAAAGAAATAAAACTTATTTCTCTGCAGGTAAAAATATTATTTCTAAAAGAATCAGCAAATGGATACATTGAAGACACATGGATATATTGTGATAGACACAATGCACATCTATGAGTAAATTTAACCATGAAACTTACATTACGGCTGTGTTTACAAATGAGACCTTCTCCAGCAAAAGGCATATTAAAATCTGTAGTATATGAAGTACCTCTTGTGTTAAATTACAATGACTGGTAGAAGGCAAGAGGAAGGTCATTGTAGCTGATAAACATAGTTATGCAAATGTGTTATTGTGAGAAGGCACTGAACAGGGTTAAAAACTGCTCTGAGCAGAAGGTCAGTCAGAAATTTCATGGGTCTTTCAGGCCTTGAAATTTTTAGAAGTGAGGAAGTGAGCAAGGGAGAAAATTATGATGAGAAAAAAGGGGTTGAGGGTTTTTTATTTATTTATTTAAATTTGAATATATTTGATGAATAAAACAATGTTAGTCTAATAGGAAAAGATGTCACCACCAATTATTTTTTCATCAGGAAAAAAGCTCCTCTATTTTAAAAAAATATTTGTAAATTCAGAATGGTTTTTAGTTTCTCTATACCCATCAAGCACACACATGTAAGCCTAAGATTCTTCAGGTCTAAATTCCTCAGAAGCTCCCTGATCCAACTTCACAGTGACTAGACTGATTTAATTTGCAGTGCTCAATTTAAGCATGACACTTATACTTAAGGGATTTATTTCTTGGTTTGTGAATGAATTTTTTTTCAAAGGAAATAGAGAGCAGGAGAAGCCATAGCTGGGATCTACTGAGTTTTTAGGGACATTAGCAGAGATTCTGTGCAGGAGATGGTCTGTCATGCTGATGGAGACCAGAGAGAGTAAAAACCATAGTGGATATGTAAACTCATGTTTATTTAAGAACCATCAAAAGTAATGAAACATCAAAATTAGAGTTTCCACTCCACTCATTTATGGCATACACCTACACACTTTCCCCTGTATTACACTCTCTAGGTTCAACTTCCCCATGTCACGCTGAGGTTCCTGCTGGTCTATGAAAATCAGGCATAAGGTTGTGCCTCTTTGCATCATGCTACTGCTGACACAGCTCCATTGGGCGATATCAGACAAGGCCCCTGACCATTCCCATGTCACATCCTCTGTGTATCTGGGATCTTTACTTGCTTCTCAGATCTTTCCCCCAGCAATGGTTTTCACCTTATTTTTTGCAGACTGCTTCCTGTTTACTGAAGCCACTTGTTCTTTTATTTTTTTTTCCCCACCTTTACTTTTCCCGAACTTCCATCTCCAGTTTTCCCAATCTAAGTAATTTAACTGCAGAAACAGTTAAACAGTTAAGTCTGCTTACTGTCTCAGCTGGTGGTTCTATCTCATGCCTCTTTAATAACTGGACGATTCAGGAAGAGACACTTTTGCATAGTCAAATTCAAATAAGAAAATTACATCTAGCCTTTACCAGTCTTAACTAGCCCATAGCAGGCTTTCTCTTGAGTATTCAAAAAGTTCAGATTTTGATACTTATCCTCCCCTTCCCCAAGACACACACGCACACACACACAAAACTGCTGCCTGCTGCCTTTCAGTGTGCACAGTCTAAGCTATTGTTTTCCTTCTGCACAAGAAAGAATTGGCTCCAGGTTGCATTGCAGCTATCCTGCTACAGTATACTACAGTCTGCATGCTGGGACAAGACCCCAGAGATGGAACAAGTGAAGAGTCATTTTGATCTCAAGTCTCTGTAGATGGTAGACCATCATGTTTAAGTAAAGGGCAATATACTGAGGTTTTCTCATTTTCACACCTTTATAAACACTTCATTGTGCTGTATAGTTTCTTAGCAGAGATTTCTTTCACAGTGCCCACAGAGGTTCAGTAGAATAAGGCAAAGGTTGGTATTCCTTCTGACACACATCTGTGCAGTGTCTGTTGTGAGATTTACAGGTCCAGGAGGCCTGGAGCCTGGTGGAATTTAATCTGTACTGTGTGTTACGAACAAGAGAAGAAAACCACTGGTCTAAATTTTCTTTAAATCTGATACAGAAAAAGAATGATGAGCATGAAGGACATACAAAAGGGTATTTCACTAGCTTAGAGTGAGATGCAGAAAAGCCTTATCACTAAGTGTTGTCTTGAACACAAGAGGCACAACAAACAATGACCAAACACAGACCAAAACTGATGTACATAGTTAAAAGATGGAACTCCTTTCACTTTTGGAGAGACAATAAGTAGACTAGAATATGTTCATCCTACAGCAAAAAGTTTCTGACTATAGGTCAATGAGAATGGTTTTGTCCAGTTCTTCGATTCCTCTTATAGTATCTCTACATGACTTTCTCCAAAGTATTTTATAATCGAGATTATGCTGACATATAAAACTGGAGGAATGTCTCTGAGACAGTGTAACATGCCGCTGTGATTTGCATTATGTGAGACAGTCCGTGCAACATTACCTTATATTTACTATAGGTGGCAGCAGAAGACCAAGGCTCACGAGGAAATCTCAAGATGGAACAGTGTTTTAAAGAAAGTTATTTGTACACTAAAGATGAATATTCTCTTAATAATACATGAACATTATTTAACAGGAACTATAGAATCAATAGAACGTGAACAATGACTCCCCCTCTCCAAAAAAAAAGCCATTGCAGTCAGAACTGGTCCTTTTCTTCAATGAAGTGAAAAGCTTGTTCAATTTGCTCAGCATGGGAGCCTTTGTCATTTTAACCAGACGGCACAATAGATATTGATAAAAATAAAAGTCTTTCAACATTATAGTAATGTAAGACAATACCAACAAAGTCTCTTGTCTGTCAGCAACAGCCATTAAAAATGTATTAAAATGTGCATTTAGCTCTTTTATGTCCTGAAAATAAAAAAATGTTGGTATAATGCTTATATGCAAAAAGATTTCTCATATGGAGAAAAAGAGAGGCAGGGAGCTCAAGAAGGAGGCCACCACATCCAGGCACAGAAAACAAAAGCAAAATAAAGGAAAAGGGTCCATGAGACATTTAAAAAAAGCATCTCTACTATATTTACTATATTAAGGTAGAGAGAAACATAACTCTAAACAATGCTTCTACAGGCTTCATGTATATGTAAGCAAGATAAAATTTAAAGTTTCTCTCTGTCTATAACAACCCTTATTTATTTTTTTTTAACTCTATCTTAAGTGTTTTTTATTATCTAAAATTTAGAGTTGATCAATAGGAGAACTTATCAGTATTTCAAGAAAATTATACATTTGTGTAAAACTTGAGCCTTTTAACTACATAGCAGTAAACAAAGGGAAAAATAATCCTTCATGAAAGCATGGCCTTGCTTTCACTTACTGACCCTACTAAACTCTTTTGTACATAAGTAAAGTACACATGATGGATTGTCTAGTGAAAAAAAGAATAGCTTTCGCTGTGTGAGAATGGTGGGAAGAGAAGATGAGAGGACCCAGTGCAACCCATGGTAGGATTTTTCAATTAAACTAGTGAGGAAGGAACTTGTTTTACAGTGCCTCACAAGGTTCAAAGCATATACATTTGTGCTGGTTTTGGCTGGGGTACAGTTATTTTTCAGTAAGTTGTATGGGGCTATGTTTTGAATTTGTACTGAAAACAGTGTGACTAACTCAGGGATCTTTTAGTTATTGCTGAGCAGGGCTTAAACAGAGTCAAGGTTTTTTCTGTCCCTCACCCCACAAGATTAGCAGAAGGCTGGGAGAGCACAAGAAGCTGGGAGGGGACAGAGCCAAGACAACTGATCTCAGCTGATCTAAGGGATATTCCAAACTTTATGGTGTAATACTCAGCATATACTCCTGGCAGAAAGAGAAGGAAGAGGGTGGAGGTTGTTCAAAGTGGTTGTGTCTTGTCAAGCCACAGTCACATGTGATGGAGCCCTGCTCTCCTGGCTGAACACCTGCCGGCCCACGGGAGGTGGTGAATAAATTCCTTGTCTTGCTTTGCTTATGTGCACACAACTTTTGCTTTACGTCTTAAAACATATTTATCTCAATCCATTAGTTTTCTCACTCTATTCTTTCTGCTCCCTCCTCTATCCTACTGGTGAGAGAGTGAACAAGTGGCAGTGTGCAGTTTGGTTGCCAGCTGAGATTGAAGAACAATAAAAAAAACCAAAAATTTACAGGTGTGCAGGTTGCAAAATAGTGGGGATAGTACTCGATAAACTCAGTTTTCTCAGCTATTTCTTCTCTTTCAAAAATTCATAAGTTCTGTAAATCCTCAGAGCCCACTGTCTAATTATACTAGGCATCTTGTATACCTTCTCATTAAAAACTAACCTCCTATTTTAATGACTGAGTTGAAATCCTTTGAAGATCAGACTGCTAGTGACTGAATGCTGTATTCTGAATATCCCTTCATGCTGCCCTCCTTCCTTTATTCCTTTCTGATCTTTGGTAATTTCTTCTCTTTTATTTTTATTTCTTTTCTTTCTTTATATCATTTTTCGATGGCTGTTTGATTCCAAGAGAAAAATACAGAGATGATTTGTTTGAAGGCCACTCCTGCACCCTGGCAGACTGGGACAGTCTGAGTTAAGTGTTTAGGTTGCATTTAGCTAAGGAGAAAGAGTCTCTTATTTATTTAGCTGAGGCAGTTGTTGAACAGATGTACATCTGACACAGTCCAGTATTTGCAGTACCATATCTTTAACAAATTGGGCTATATTCATTCCTTGGATAATTGCAACTGACTTCATTCAAATTACACAAATGTTTAATTTGGGCTCTGTATTTCAAATGGTAAACTCCTAGTTTCATATTTAAAGGGTTTATTTAATTTGCCATCAATTTCTGGCTAGCATCACTGTGGTTTGAACAATTCTTCCAAAACTCTACTTTTTCAGATGCTGTACAAGCACTTTTAATGCCCTTTTGCATGTTTTCCACAAGGATTTTAGTCAGAACTGATACTCACTTCTTTCTGTACATTCTGGACTTTTCTTGTTTGTTGTGGTTTGTTTCGGTTTTTTAAAATCACAGAATCACAGAACTATTAAAGTTGGAAGAGACTTTGCAGACCATCTAGTTCAATGGCAATGTTAATGTTAAGAGATATAGGAGAATATGTTCTTCATTTCTCATAAAGACCTCTGAGATTCTTCCGAATAAGGAGCTAGAATTCAAACACTGAAATAAGGAATAAAAATATTTCCGTGAGAGGTGGAGGGAAACATCATTCTTTTTTGCTTTTTGCCATTATAAATCAAAATATATGCTTTACATGGAATTTTTCTTACAAAACCAAATATGTTGAAAACAGCATTTAAATAAGTGTGGAGGTATAATTAATATGCAAGCTACTTTATTTCCAAACTGTGTACACATAATAATTTCTGCATTACTTAGTAGATGTCATATACCTTACTGTAAGCTTGCTTATTTGAGTCAGTGATATGTTATATATTCAGAGAAAAACATACATGAATCTTCTTTGTTTCCATATTGTAAAGACGAAAATGTAACTTACCAAGAAAAAAACAAAGTTTAAAATTCATTACAAATTATCCTGGAAATTATATTTTGTTTATTTTGACAGGTGCAGAGAAAATTTGTAAAATATTTCATCTCCATATTGAACTTAATGGGTAAAAGGAACATTATTTTGATGCATAGTTTTATTAACAAGTTTCAAGATGAAATATTGCCTATAATAGAAAATACACCTATTCACAAGAAGAAAAACCATACAAAAATTGCTAGCTTTAATAAAAGCTGGGACTTACTGATTAAATAACATTTTATATTCAAGTGATTCTCTAACATAAAGGCCTATATTGAAAAGGTCTGATGGACTGAGAAAGAAGTTTTATTTATTTTATAGGTGCTTGCCTTAAGCACAATTCCCGCATGCCTAGAATAAACTGGAGTTAGAAAAGCATGAGTGGAGCTCTTACCGATACAACTCTGCATCAAAACACAAATAACTTTCTATTAGCCATGTCACTAGGTTAAAGAATAGATAGGTAGAATTCAAGCAATTATCAGGGAAACATTAGAACATTATTCAAAACAACCCTGACCTTGATAACTTGTTTAAAGATCTTCTTCTGCTGGCTTATGGAAGAAGCCCAACTTAAGAGACAAAAGTGTAGTCCTAAAGTGCATTGTTCTTCACTGTAGACCCTCAGTGGCACAGCCACTTGATGGCAATTACTTTTGTGATGGCTATGACCATGTAATTCAACCCCCAAATGTGTTTTATTTTATCACTCTATTAGAAGAAACAGAAATATCCTCTCCTACCTAATGAAAAGTAAGATGCACTACAAAGAATGTTTCAGTACCGTGTCCAACAGAATGTCCTTGTACTCCAGTTAGTATGTGGAACAGACCACAAAAATTATGACAAAACAAATGTGTAAAGAATCTACTTTTCATTAGTGGTAGTGATGAATCTACTCCAGCAAGCTGAATGCACTAACAGTGAAAGAGATTTTAATCCAGGGTATTCAGCATATGAAGCTTCTCAATTCAACAGCAAATGTGTTTTTGAGCTGCTGAAGCCATTTAACACCTCTCAGGTACAAGGACTCATCCTTGTCAAATGAAGAACTTTGTATTGGAGCAAACAGGATCTTCAATCACAGTTTCTTGTGACTTTCTGCAGCATAGACAGAATATAGACAATTTATATCATTTAAGGACTATTAATAAAGTCATATTCTTTCTTACTTCTTCAGATTTCTGCAGTGCAATACATCAAGAATGTAAAAAACATTGTGATATTTAGCAGTCACATGCACATACAGGGCAGAAATATTTAAATAATATTCAGCCTGGGGAAGAGAAGGCTCTGGGGACACCTTAGAACACCTTCCAGTGTCTAAAGGGGCCTACAAAACAACCAGAGAGGGACTTTTAATGAGGGCATGCAGTGATAGAGCAAGAAAAAATGGCTTTAAACTGAAAGACAAAAGGTTTAGATTAGATATTAGGAAGAATTTTTTTACGGTGAGAGTAGTGAGACACTGAAACAGGTTGCCCAGAGAAGTTGTGGATGCCTCATTCCTGCAGGAGTTAAATATCAGGTTGGATGGGCAACCTGGTCTAATGGCAGAGGGGTTGGAACTAAATAATCTTTAAGGTCCATCCAACACAAACAATTCTGAAACTTTTATGTTATTTCTTCTAGCATGATATCTTGTAGTGACAATTGAAGAGAAAGTTTAAAGACATAACTTGCCATGTCTGTCATTGTGGTTACTATGTTTTCCAATCTTTTCTTCATTTTTTTTCTACTATAGAGAGAAATGCTCTGATTTCCAGGCTCCCAAAGTAAAGGAAAGCTTCAATATTTTTCAATGGTATCTCATTTTTCTTGAGTATGAGAAAATTTTGTTTTCTCTGGACTGCTGTAAGATCCTAGATTCTGTCACTCACTTGATAGTTGTATCGACAATGACCTAAATTTCAAAGCAGAGTACTGTTATAAATGGGAACATTCACATGAGACATATTAAACTGTCTTCATCTCAGCAGCAAAGACACACTATTTAGTTCTGGATATTTATCTCTAAATCTATACCCACAAAATTTTAAGTTAGATTTACATGGTGAATAACAGCACTTCAGACAAATAGTGACCCTTATGGTTCTCTCACAATGTAGAGAAGGTAGAATATTGCATCTGCTGTGAAAGTATAACCCATTAAACCATTGTTTTCTCTGTGCCCACTAAACTATTCACTTCATTGCAGAACCCTATCAGCTTGATTGAACATGGTTATTCTTTTCTAAACCCATACTGACTACTCCCTGCTTTTTCTTTATGTATTTGTATGCTTTCCAGAAAGAATATTCTTGTCATTTTCTCAGGGACAGTAGTGAGGCAGACCTGCCTCTAATCCTGAGCTTTCTTTCCACCACTGAAGTCAAGAGCAGTGTTTTCTCTCTTCCAGTCTTCAAGAATCTCTCCTTTTTATCACAAATATTCCAAGATAATTGAGAGGAACCTAACAATGACGTTAGCCTGTTCCCTTGGGACTCATGGGTATAACCCATCCAGGCCCATGAAATTCTGTGTGTCTGATTTGTTCAAGGGTTACCTATCTAGTTAGGGAGATGAAGTCCACCCACAGAGGCTGTGTGTGCCTACCTGTAAGCTCATGTTTGGGCTGAGGGGCCCCAGATGTATAGAGATGGTGGTTTCCTGTTGGGATTTTTTTATTACTTGGGGTTTTTTTTGGTTTTTTTTAGTTTTGGTTTGGTTTTTCATTTCGTTTGTTTGTTTGTTTGTTTGTTTGTTTTTGAAAAGTTGTTATTTGCTTTAGTGTGTCCATATGGGTTAGTGTTCCTTTCTGCCCACCCCTAGAGCTTTGCACTGGTTCTCTGTGCAGCCCAAATGTTTTGGGACATTGTATTGTAGGGCCAAACTCTCCCAGTGTGCCACACGCATTCCTTTGATTCCTCTACCATATTTACTCTATTGGGAAAGAAATACATGTTCTTATCTTAGAATGTAGAAGATTTATTATTTCTTGCATAATCATTGTCATCAGGAACAAAGGTTTTGCAGCAGAAATTTGGCAACTTTCTCTTAACTAGAATTAAGTCTGAAATACTTAAAAAATTGAAGTGCAATAGTTATTTTATACTATGATACATGAGAATATCTATCTAAACGCACAAAAGAAGCTTTTACTGATGAAAATAAAGATAGATATTAAGCCATAAATTTGGACAGAGCCAGGACTTTGGTGACATTTGAATCTGGCACTCAGTTTTGCATCAACTAAATACTTTACTGTGTTATATCAAGAATTCATATCTTAACAGATGTAAAGTCAATAAATGTTCTGACTTTGATTAGTCATCACAATTCCTGTAAGAACTTCCTTCTTCTCAGGTTGCATAAAATACAAGAAGATTCTGGAGAGATCTTTCTTGTTCATTTGTTTGCTTGTTTGGAAAAAAAAATAAGAAAGATTTAGGAATTGTTTGGTATTATTTTTTCTATGAGTGTAGTGATGCTATAGTACACATAAACCCTGATGAACACAGATGTATTAGGGAGAAAAAAAGTCAAATTTTCTCTCTACTTGAGACAAAAATAGAAGCAACCAAATCATAAGCAATCATTTTCTTGCTTTGCCTCAAAGGCTGCTAGCACCAGTGAGATGACATGTCTCTGTATCACCAGTTCTACCTTTACACAAACCAATCAGGTTCCTGGTGTCCTAGCTGCAAGAGCTCACAAACCTGCAGAGAATGGTGAAGGGCCAGTGACAACCTCACGGATGTTACAATCTCAGAGGCTGTGTTTGTATGGGAAGTGGCCTATCTCCTATGAATTTCCCTTTTCATGCACCTGTCAGGCCATACTTGGTCTTGAAATAACCATGGGATACATAATGCTCATAAATCTTCCTCCAAAGTGGAGTTTTAAGAAAAGCTACATAAACTGGAATTTTAAGAAAAGCTACATAAACAGTATGATTCTAGTTATAAAGTTATAAAGATACCTGCATCCCTCTCAGTAAATAAATATGACCCCAATCCCTTCCTCTGGCCAAGGAAACTTGAAACTCTACTAGTGTTTCTTCTAAAGAGACCAGATGGCTTGTTGCAAACTGATATGAAGGAGTCCCTCCCTCAAGGTATGGACATGCTGACTCCATGGGATTTCTAATTAAATTCTGAAGAAAAGGTAATCATAATTTCACTCCCTTGTTTCAAGTCACTTTCTTATTAAATGCATAGGAACAGTACTGATTTAAACCAAAATGTTCAGATCTAACCAATAGCTGACTTCAGAAGAAGAGTGTGAGAGCATGATCACTTAATTCTGGTAGAGACCAAACTAATCTTTGTGTCATCAGCATATAAAAAATAATTGAACTATGGATGTCTGCTTTTAAAGGTAATATAACATGAACTTCTTTGAATTATTTTTAAGGTTTGTTTTGTATCACTAGGCTGAGTTTTAATAAATACACAGAAGGTGGATTTTACCTACACATCTGAAGTGATGTGACTAAGTTTCCAAAGCATACATAGTGAGAACTTTCTGAAATAACACATGACATCTGAGGTGTTGTGCATGCAGCTGGTGTATGACACACGGGGTCTGTGGGAAACTTGGTGCTTCTGGTGAGGAACTGCAAGTCAGGCTAGATACCCTCAGTTATCACTTCACCAGACATCTCTGCTTAAGCAACTGATTTCTATGCTGAACTTCAAGAAATATAAATCTCATTCCTTTACTTTTATGGTGTCAGGATGTTATTCCAAGTTTGTGAGAGCTTCTTGTTGTTTGTTACTGCATTGGAAGAATATTGTCTAAATATAAGCAGTGAGGTAGCAATTAAGAATGAAACGTAAAATAAAAAATCAAGAAGTGATACCAGAAACTCAAGTCCAGATTTCAGTCAGTATTACCAAATAATGTGGCCAAAGGTTGATGTCAATTTGGAGCTGTGTTTGGACCACAATCTTTATAAAGAAAGCCTGAAGTATATGTGTCAATTGTCAGTGAAACTATGTTTGAGACTTCTGCTTCGGATGACAGAAGACTACAGTAGAGCTGGGTGAACAGCATAGGACTACACAAGGTCCTTTCCAGAGATTTCAAATGTCAATTCATTCTGAAGTGTGAGCAATCGTATCAAGTCTTTTCTGTGCAGAAAACAAAAAAAAAAACAAAAACAAAGCAAAAACAAAAGAGGGAAGGTGGCCTCTTGAAAAGAATATTTATCTCTCTCAAACATATTTTTTGAGAAGATGATTTGTTCTTAGGAGGACCCACAGCCAGACCTGGTACCTGGCTTTGACTAATTGTTGTCACTCTTTAACTGAAGTACCTGTGAATTAAGAAAATTACCTTGAGATGGGTGATGCTACCTTATAAGGAGAATAATTGTTAAGTAATTTAGAAAACACTTCACTCTTTATATAAAAACAAGTGGCAGATAAAGAGGACGTAAGAAACACATTTTTTTAGAAAGTCTTTAATTCTGAAACTGTTGAGCATTTTAATATTTTTTTATTAAATGAGACAAAAAAAGTAATGAAAACTGTATTCTTAAAATGAAAGAGGGGAGAAGGGCTTTATGAGGAAAAATATAGCAAGAAATAAGGTTTTAATTAAAAAAGTAAAGGAAACATGGAAACATTGAAATAGTATAACATGTACAAGGCCAAAGGATGCTGAAATTTTGAAAGGTTGAGAAAAAATTGTAGGAATCTGAAATAGAGATGAGAACAGAATCAATAGATCAGATTAATATTGCCAATGAATATGCTTTGATAGCCAGTTCAAAATTAATTTGCAGCTGACATTAGATATGGCATTAGAGAGCCAGATTGTATTGCTTGAAATATTGGGCAAAATTTATTAGTTTTTACGACTGTGCTGTATTTGTGAAAATTCTCAAAGATAAACTTTGCCTGTTTCCTTATAGTCATGTGAATATTACAGAATGCAGTGAAAAATGACTAAGCTTCTGAAAAATGAAAAAAAATACTCAAACCTGATAATTACTGAAATAAGACATTGGTAAGATAATGTACATTTTTTTCCTTTTTTTTTTTTGCAGTACAATATTTTATTTTAAATTTAAGTGCCTTTTAATATAATAAGCCTTTGAGTGTTAAAATCTTGAAGATGAAATATTATTCAAAAGAGTTCTGCCAGGTGTTGAGTTGCAAAAATTATATTTAAGTGTTCCTGTTGATTTGAACTGAAGTACTTTTCCTTTCCTGAATTCCCATTAGTGAAATTCATAAAATGAATAATAACCAAATAACTAAAATAAAAGCTTACAATATGTAACTATGTGAACAAAATCAATTTATTAATGGATTAAAAATTTGATTTAGCTCAACTTCCAGAAAACAAAAGCCTACACATATACATCGAGAAGAAAACCCTTAGGAAAATTTTAAGGCACCAGTTCACAAAAAAGTTGAAAGTACTCAGTTTGTCCCATTTGAAAATATTCTCCTGAACATGCAAGTGCATGACACTGGTTTACACAAAGGATATGTTACACACGTTCACTGTGAGTTTTCACCACTTTTTAACTCTATTTTGAACTACATTCTCTAATAATTTAACAAACATACACATTCATTAATCAGCTGTTCGAGGAGATAAGAAGGGGATGGTGTGCAGGTCTTATCCCTGCGTTATTAAAATAAAGAAGCTGGAGTTTTAAGAGACAAGTTTATAGTTGCTGGTTTATAGTGACTCAGAGACAATTCTGTAGTTTTGGACTCAATGTGCATTAAAACAAGCAGTGCTTCAACAGGAGAAATTTGAAATTGAAAAGACATAAAGCAATTGTCTAGCCTTAATTATATTATATAAGGAAAATGAAGAATGCTTTGTGCTGACTGCACATATGATTTGACTTGATGAAATTGTCTCATAGCATGTACAAGAGATGAGGTTAATTTATCAACAACACTGGCATTAAAATATCTAAATATGTCTACACATTCAAAGAAATATTCCATATACACATAGCAGTGAATTATGGACTTCAACTTGCATGCCTTTCAACTGTAAGTAAAACCACTGAAATCAGTAAGAATATTCACATAATTTTTGCTTGCTTTGGATACTGCCTAAGTATTTCTAATGTGATTGTACTTATTTGAAGGGCTTGCAAGAACTGTCTTTAGAAGAAAGACACAAAAAAATAATTAATAAAAAATAAGCAATAACTAGGGAATATGATCCCATAGAAAAGTCATTCAGTCTGTATGGATCTCGTGGTTCCACAGTAAACATGAAAAATAGTCCATGTTATTTAATACTGAATAGCTACCATATAGTAAATGCAAAAGATCTACACAGTCCTTTAAATTAGTTCAAGTGTCACAAAAGGTACATTACTTAGCTATGATTTTGAATCTGGTAGAGGATTATTTATACACCTTGTAAAATAGACTTTTCCAAACATTTTGGTCTCCTTTGGATGCTTATGAATTTGAAGAAATATTTTTTTTTTTGCAACTGAAATTATTTGTTTATAAAATGTATAAACCATTCAGGAGAAAATAATTAAATTCTTTTATATGGTTCCAGGGCATGTGTCCTAAGTACTACAATAAGGATCATGCCCTAACTTCTGCAAGAATAATTTTTCCCAAGAGAACAATAGGGCTTCAACAGAAGTGTAATAAGTCCTCACCATGCTTCACATATCCTTGTCCATAACTCCTGCACTGTATGTGCAGGAGGACAGCAGGACAGGGAGGACACTCCTGTGCTATTGGAAATAGTGGCTTAAAATCCCACAGGCCAAGAGCCCCTATTTCTCACTTTATAAGAAAATTATAACTTATCAGTAGCCCAAACTCATTTTACTTCTCTCTTGTCTCTCCCTCTCTTTGTTTCCACTCATCCACCTCTTTTTCTCACCATTCTGTTCAGGATGTGAGAGAGCAGATGGATGGGCTTCTGACGGCCAGCCAAGAACAAACCTCCACAGTTTACAGATTTATCTTCTTCAAAAATGATGTTCAAAATATTATTTTTCCAATACCTGCTGCTGACCAATCATAGAAATAGTTTATTTAATACAAATATCAAAACAAAAGTAACCCTTAAACCCTTCTGGAGATTTATAGAATAGCTTGCTTTGGAAAGAGCACCAACCCCACTGCCAAGGGCAGGATCGTCTTCCACTAGACAGGAGTTACTCAAAGCCCCATCCAGCCTGGCCTTGAACACTTCCAGGAAAGAGGTGCACACAGTTTTTTGGGCAACCCGTTCCAGTGGCTCACAGTAAAGAATTTCTTCCTCACAACTAATCGAAATCTGTTCTCTTTCAGTTTTAAGCCATCCCTCTTGTCCTATCACTACATTCCCTTGAAAAAGTCTCTTTCTAGCCTGTTCTTAGCTGCTGTAAGGTCTCCCTGGAGCCTTCTCTTCTTCAGGCTGAACTGCCCCAACTCTCTCAGACTGTCAAAGATTACAAAGGGGAAAAAAAATAGGAGACAGCTTGCTAACTGTTAATATATTTTTGATAAAAACACTGATCAATGAGCTAATCCAGGAAGTAATGAAGTTACTTTATGGCAATCTGCTTTTACCCCACTGATGTAATTTTTGAAGTATGAGATTAAAACTCTATGAAACAATTGGAGTAGGAGAATAGACAGAATGAGCTTAATCTTACTGAACTGTAGCCATCTGAATGTTAGCTGCTAGTGTAAGAGACTTGGCTACTTTAATTCTAAGTAGAAGAAGACAGACAGACCTTTCCAGAAGGTGGCTCAGTTCAGCCTGAAATAAGTCTGTAACAGGATAAAAGATCTGACAGAGAGTCCTGTCTGATTTAGCTACCTTTTACGCAGGAGAAATAGGAAACTATTAATTCTTTTGTACTAACTCAAAGCATTTTTTAAACCAAAATGTGTCTTCATATCCAAGATCTGTGTAGTATATTACTTAGAGACTTATGTCATTCTTGTTTACATCAATATTCTTCCATTTTTAATACATTCTGTTATTAAGTCTAAGTTTTTTATTTTTGTTTCATTTTTGTTTCTTTAAATGATATTTAAGGTTCAAGGATTGGTTTTTGCTTGTTTGGATTTCTTTGATATTTCAGCTAAATTAATCTGATATTTATTTGGAGTTCAAACACGGATTCAAAAATCTAAATTTAGTATTTACAGTGTATCAGTCTACATGTGATCTACATGTTCAAGCTTCATTTTACTCAGGAAGGATATGACAAAGAATATACTGGAAATAAATACTTTCTGGAGCTACAGGTTGAGTGTGATAACTTAGCTCCTCTTTTGGATGGTATTATATATGTATGTTTAGGCAAATAGATTGGGTTTCCTCTTGATAAGTAGATACGTACTATGTAAATGACTAAATTTAAATGCTGAAATGTGATGCTTTATAAAGTAAAAGGATTTTATACCCAGATATCACACTGTCTGTTCTCCAAAGTATTTCAGAAGAAAATACAACAGCTAATGGAAACTGCTGCATTTAAAGAGTAGCTTTACTTACCCTTACTTATCTTGTAAAAATAGAATTCCAAGCCTGTTTTTGTTTATAGCCATGAAATAAATAAAACCCTTGGGCCAAAATCCAGACACATAAAAAATTGTTATATTAAGATGACAAGAAAAATTTCACATATTTCTCTTCAAACAACATATCATTTCTCCTTTTCCAAGAGAAATGGAAAATTAAAAGGCAGTGACTGGTGCAAATTTTGGGCTGTTTACATAATGTAATATTTTCCTATGGAAAAAATGGCCTAGTTGGAAAACTATTAACAAGGTGTTAAAGAGACGATCACAATAATATTGGAAAGATGAAGGAAAGAGAAAAATGAGAAGAGAATGACCTAAGCCCATCTCCATTTTCTGTTATGGATTTTGACTATTAAAGAGCATATGCTCTTAATAGTTCTTGCCCTATAAATGGCACCAAGATGCAGAAGAAAGGGGATTTAAGGAGGTTTTGGCATTAGAATTAAAAGAAAAAAACCCTCAAAACTAAATTGGATAAGCTCTATTAAAGCAAAACCATGCAATTCAGTAACTAAAAATGCAAAGGGTTCTTAGACAAAAAATTGCTGCACAAATACAAGGTAAGTGAAGGTATTGCTAGATATTACTTCAGTAGGAAAAAAAATCTGCAAGTTCCATGAATGAAAAGCTAAACAAGGGAACCTGGAATTCCAGAAATTCATAATACCCAGCTCAGCTTGAGAATAAAACAGCTACTCATCCAGGTTGACTGCCTGTGTATGTTTCTTACAAAGCTTTGTGGGTAAATCTACAGATCTCTAAGGGTTTGTAGTCCTCCCAGCATTACTTGTAGCATCATCTAGGAAAGGGAGAATCCTATGCCTCTAACTATGTCCTCTGCTCTTGTGGAAGGCAATAGCATCTAGAAGAAAAGAGACGTTGATTCCCCACCACAGGCACTCCAGGGTTTTTCACAGAAAGTTCAGAA
>VZTB01013028.1:58988-74509 GCA_013397245.1 Thryothorus ludovicianus | reverse complement strand
TTTATGCAACATTATATGGTTATACATTTTTATTGGACGCACTATGTTTGATTTTTTATGCTTTTATTTGGCTTCAAGGCGCATATATAGATATATATTTATATTTATACTTGTCTCAGGGTTAAGTTGTGTAAATGATAATAAACAGCTTCAAAGGCATAACCAGAACATTTTATTTTAGTCTTCAACAATGAAGCATGAAAACATGGTCTCTTGATGTGACTGCTCACTTGCTTCTTGCAAGTGGAGTTGCTCTGCATGTATGACAGGAAAAACTCAATATGCATTCTGCAAATAAATCAATAAAAATGGATTCTAAATCTTTGTCTTTCTTCCTGCTCACAAACAATCCAGAGTTTGAACTATGGATACATGCTTTTCCACTGTTCAAGAGGTTCCAGTCGATGTACTTCAGAAATATTTCCTAAGTGTATTGGTCTTAACACTTGCCAATAATTCAGGGATTTTTTTTTCTTTTAACCAAAAGAGGTTTGCCAGCTTCTCCTAAAAGTCTTGGGATTCGTTATTTATATTTTCTGCTATAAATTTTGATCAAGGTGTCATTTGTACAAAATTCAGTTGGCATTTTAAGATTATTCTTGTAGCCAGTTGTAGAAGATGACCTTGAAAACCTGCAAAACTTCTCTGTCCATGCATCACGCTGGGTTTAGGAGTTTAACATGTAAGCTTCACCCGACAAAATAAACTCAAATATATTTTCTTTGAGAAGCAAAGAAAAAAAAAGAAGAGGCAGGTGCCTTCTCAGTGTTATGGGAAGCTGTAGATTTCCTGAGGATTGTAAAAAGACTATGACGACAGGACAGTCAGCAGTGGAAAAAAGGTACCTCTGAATCAGTTTCTCACTTTGATTAAGAAAGCTTAAGGAACGAAATTCCGTGGAAAAAGAATTCATAAACACATATTCCTGTCTGCAACTAAACCGACAATTTATTATTTGAGCACCAAATATACCTTCTGCAAACAACATTTGATGCTATATGTCCTCTTGCTTACCTGTTTCCTAGTAAGATTTCTGGCCTCTGCTTATTCCTGTCCTGAAAAGACCAAACCTGCTACTTACTTTGAAAACTAATGGACTGAATTAATTGGGAGTACTTCGTAATCCAGCCATTAAGCTGATGCTACTATTCAGCCAGGAACACAAGTGTAATGTATATCAAATATTGTCACATAGATAAGTATAACACGTAACCATATTTTAAAGGTAAAGGTTAAAGGTATCCTGGCAATCAAGTTATCTAGGGATGTTGATCTCCATTTGCAGAACTATTACTTTATTTAATTTCAGGGAGGAAAATGCTTAAGAGCTGAAAGCAATTCTTGGAGTGGTAAAGGCAGTCATGGGTAAGCATTTGGAAAAAAAAGGAAAGGATCATTACCTGTAAACTATAAACTCATCCCCTCCTTCACTGTGTCTTCATTCTAATTTCATTCCTGTTTGGTTTTTTTTAACTTCCTGTAAAACTAAGTTTCATACTTGACCAAAAGTAGAAATTAAACTCTCTGTCAGAGCAGGAAGTACAATTGAATTCTTGCTTCCTGGATGATGGTTGTAATAAGTACAGGCAATGATCCTTATTTCTTCACATTTTAGACATTCCGGAATTAAATTACTCTCATAATTTAACTCACAGCCACAATGTTATTGTAATCACAGTGGTAAAAGTGCTGCTTCTAGAGGGAGTTGATATGTTTTACTTAAGTGGTACAGATGGAAGAAATGAAAAATACTTTACAACCCTTCCTTATTCTTTAATAGAAGTAGCAAACTTCAAAGCTAAATGAAAACTGAGAAAAACTTGCCTGAGTTTAATTAGATTTACACTGGCTACACCAAATGGAAGGAAAGGAACCCCTTTCCTGTACAGCAAAAGTGATGGTAGCAGGGAGCAAAGCCTTAACATGATGAGGTTCCAAACTTCCTTTTAGACTATAAAGAAGTTGCTTTTCTTATAGTCACTAAGATAATGAAAATTTTCATCCGATGCCACAGATTTTTATAGCTGTAGCAGTAGATACTTAGGCCAGTGAAATAAAAATATGAGACAGTGTCTTCTGGTTGTAATACTAATTGTCCACACGTGAAATGAACTATGCTTTTAATACATCAACAAAAATATAGCAGACACACAGCCATAAAAACCCAAAAAACCTCACACCAAAAAAGCACCAAACCAAACAAAAAGAATCTAGACAAACTAAACCAAAACAACCAACGAAAGAAATAAAAACCAACAAAAAATAGAAACACTAAAGAGAGAGAAAGAAGACTAGAGAGGAGTAGAGAGGGGACAGAGACAAGACAAGGCAAGAAAATAAAAGACAAGAAAATTTAAAACTGATCATACAATGACTATTATAATGTTTTAAATTGTTTAAATATTATTGTTTTCCAGTTATATCTAGTTTATTTAAGGCTTATTTTCAATACACTAACTTTCATTCCCAAGATTATATATCACTTTTTAAAGTTTTGAGTATGTTTCTAACCTTTTCTAGGTCACTTTGCTTTGTATAATTTCTCAGTGGTGTTTGCAACACATTCCAATTTGGTATCATCTGCAAATTTAATTAATGTGCTGTTTACCTCATCTTCCAGATAAATTACAGATACATATTCTCAGTTCAACAGTCAAACACCATCTGCAGCTTCTCTCTATCTCTCAGGCACACCCTGCACTTGCCCTCCTACACATGTACATATTCCAGTCCATCTGGATATCTTTATACCAAACTCATACTCATGCATTGGGATAACCCTATCAGTTCCATTCTGTCCATGCAAAGATGATACCACTGCAGGTGAGCATTATTAAAGTTTTTCAAGAGATCTGCTAATTAGAGATTCATGTCCATGATACCTAGACAATGGCTGAGATGACAGCGTGTGAACATTTAGGGGAATATTTCCCAAAGCAGTTTTTAAAGATTACATATGAACTGGAATTTAAAGTATAACATATTTTTTTTTAGTCAGATCTTAGATTTTCATGTTCAAAACACCAAATATTATTGGGTGGATCTCTTACTGTGGACACTGGAAAACTGAATAAACAACCTTAGAGTTCAGGGCAAGGCAATTCCAAATAGACAACCTATACACAATTGTTAGTTTAGTAACATCACTGGGATATATATCCTGACAGATCCAGACTGCCTTTATAATCTTTGGGCAGAACTGGCAATGTCAAGACATTATTCAGGTCTCTATTTGTAAATGGCTGTTTTATGATTAAAAGAATTGCCCTCAAAAATGTTACAGTCACTTATTTAGATACAGAAATTACATATAGTCTGCTCTACATGCCAGGCTTTTGAGAAGACCACATAAAAAATTTGTATATGAAAGGAATATTTGAATATATATTATAATGGGAAACATTTCCTAACTTCCTTCCCTAAATCAATAATCTTAATAAAAGAGATGAAGCAAGACCATGAAAATTATGGCTTTTTGACATACTTCCTATGTAACTAGAGGAGTAACACGGATCACAGTAGTAGCTTAAAGGCTCTTAAGGAATAAGAGATTTTGAATGTAAAAAACATGCCTTAACATAAATTAAACTGTTAGATTAGCAGACCACTGTGTTCTATAGCTATCTGGGGAACCAGCAACCTATTTTAAACCACTTTGCTGCATACAGAAATATACTAAATATGCAGAAATGAAAATAAATATTGGGCTTTCATTGTCATTAAGCATTTATTTTATAAGACGTTAAATACTATGTGTAGGATGTGGATCTGGCCTGTTGCAAGTGGGTGCCTTGTATTTGAAAAGTTCTCACTAATTTCTGTCACAATGGTTATGTGTTTAGTTATCTAGTTATTAGTTTCTTAGTCTTTTTCAATAGCAGTGTAACAAAAATTTCACCAGTTCCACTCTCATAGGAAAGCAAGGCAGTGGCATTTGAAAAATACTGAGAAGAATTTGGGTAGAATATATTTTGATTTTCAGGGGTTCAAAGGAAAAACAAACTTTTGTTGGGCAATACATAACTTTTTTTTTAATAGAAATAACAGTTTTCAGTATGTAGATCTTTGTTATTGTGGAAAAAATGTTAAGTTTAAATTGTTAAAATTAATATAGAAAAAGAGTAACAATATATTAGTAAACCAGAGAAACAGGGGAAAGATGGTGACAACACAGGTGACCTTAATGCCCCATTTCTGCTAAGAGTTTCAAGCTATCATTTAGAAAGAATGTATGTTATATGCATTTGAAATTGTGTTGAAATACAGTTTTAATGACAGCAGCCACAAAAACACTTAGCATGTTCACTCAAACACAAATATTTAATCCTCTGAATTCTTTAAATCTCTGTTCTCCTTTGGGAATGAAATAACTGCAGGGCTCAATTTGTACTGGTAGCTTAATGATTAAAGATGAAAAATTCTTTGCCTATGCATCTGATTTTTATATGCCTTGTTTTACTACAAATCCTATTAAAATGAACTGGGTTTTTTTGTTGCTGGGAGTAATTGGATCCAATACTTCACAACTGCAAAAAAAGTGTTAGCTCTTGTTTTGAAGGCTGGTTGCTGTAAGGGAATTGACAGTAGGGAAGAAAAGAAAAAAAAGAAAAAAAGAAAGGAAAAGTAGGACTACATTATGTAAAGGCATGCAAGCAAAAAGAAACTTGCTGTCTGGGTTCAGCTTTCTGTTATCTGAGAATATTCAATCTCTAAATGAATGAACTTGATTATAATAAAAATAAAACTATGTCTTTGTCACTTAGTCTAGGCATTTCTTCCAGGATTGCCCACCTAGGATGATATACAAGCCCTCTAAAACATTTAATACTGCACTGAGTGGACACTTAGGAATTATGAAAATGGGTTGCCGACTGAAATTCTTAGATATGGTCTGTCAAGTCTGTAGTGAGAATAGCACAATTACTACAGTCATCTTCTGCAATAAAACATTGATAAACATAGTTATTATGTATGACTTTCTCAAAAAAAGTGCTATATTTTATTTAGTCTATTAAAAAGTATAAAATAACTTTAAAATAAGAATTTCAGAGTCCTGTGTGGAATACTGAAGTGAATACTGACAGACCTATATGTTTCTCTGACACAAAACAACCATATAAATCTTCCCTACACAGCTGCAATTTAGTGAAATATGCAGTTTTCTGTTTTCCATTACTTTATACAGTATAAATTCTTTCTGCTGGAAGACAGATTGTGACAAATTTGCAAACAGCATCTGTATTCATACTTTTGAAGCACTAATTTATCTAGCAATAAAAACTTTGATTTCCCAAAAGGAGTGCCAGGCCTCAAAACTAATGCCTATTTTTGAGACTTAACTGAGTTTTCAGCGTTAGTCATTTTCTTATGAGTTACAGTGCTCCTATGGAAAAATATACAACTTAACAGCAAGTACAGAGAGTTAAAAGGGTCACACAAAACATAAATCTGTATGCTTAGTTTATGCATGTGTATAATTTATAAAAGCAAAGTTTTGACTAGGTACAGCTTCTATAAGAGAAAAAGCTTTTTTTAACAGCACTACCCGAAAGAATAGCAATGAATATCTGCAAAGTATTCCATACTGGAAAATGATTTTTATGTAATGGCCAGAAAATTAAATCAGAAGGCATGCCAATGGAATTCCTAAAATACGTTTAAAATCTTCTTCTACTTGGCATGTCTATCTTCTCACACTAAATATCTTATAATTCCACAAAAACACCTTTCACTCTTATTATCAGAGAAGCATTTTAGATAAAATCTTGCAAGGTACTTTTGTCTATCAGTTAGTGGAGACATGTAATGTGAGAGGATTGTGTGCATTGCCATATGTTGGAAATAATTCTGTTAAAGCCATTCTTTAAAACAGCACAATTTCTCCAAGGAAATTTATTTATCAAGGTTTTACTTGCAAAAATATCAAAAAGGAAATTGCTGCTAAATATTAAAAAAAACACCAAACAAGCTCCCTTCAAAAACCCTAAAATACAGCTTTCTCTCAAAACTCCCAAACTAGAGAAACTTAAAAATCCAACCATTTTAATACAGATGATTATATATAAGCCTATATATGTGAATTATCCATAAAAACATTTTTTTCTATTGTAATAGCCACCAAATAGATGAAAATAACTTTAGTAACACCTCCAATATGCAATAAATTCATATTCTGGGTGTAGATGTTTATTTTGCTTACATTATCAAATAGTTTCCTTAAATTAACAATATTTTCCCTGTTTAAGATTTTTGTGAGGTGAAATATTAGATATAAAATACTCTCACAGAATCAGTAATTTTTATTTTTTTTTAATTGAAAAATATTGTGTACAGGATATGTGATTCGCAAGATAGTCATACAGAAGGGGTTGTGGTAGACTTAGTAACTTCCACTATTTTTAAGAAAACAAACATTTGTATAGAATGTTTTTAATTTAGGACAGTATCTACAGGAGACAAAGAACCATGAACTGTTAAAGAGAATATTTAGAGATAGATACTGAGAATAATCATAAAAATGCAAAAGGAAAGGTAATAGACAAAATTAGAGCTGGAAATAGACCAAGAAATTGATGAGGGATATAAAGGAATGATTTTCTTCAAGTCAGAATGACATATAAAAAAAATTAAATCTTTCCTTATTGCCAGTTGTGTTCAGAAAAGGGGTTGATGTATCCAGAGCATAACAAAACAAACACATAAGAGTGGACACTCAGCCTTGTCTACAAGATGAAATTTTAAGTTTTATGTTTTCCTGAAAACTTGATCCCATAAATTATAAGGAAATACTGTAGGTTTCAGAAGGACTGTATTTATGACCTGCTCTGCTACATGTACTGATGCAGTTCTCTTTTCTGTATGTCATAGAAAGACTTGAAGTCCATATTACTGAGGTAACCAAAACCCCACTTAAAGATACCAAATATGTAAAATAGCTTTATTACGAGAATGAAATATATGTAATTATTATAATTCTGTAATTTTAATCACCTCATAGATAAGAGCTTGAAAAACATATATTCGCTAAAATCTTTGGCTATATGTATATCTATAAAAATGTTAATGTATATCTATGTATATACTTAGATATATTACCTGCATGGTGTATAATCTGCCATAACATATATCTGTACACTCTTATTCAACAGGAGGTGTAACTATGAAATAGGAGCCAACTATCTCAAACCAGATGAGTTATCTATATGGGCAATTGATTTCAAGATTCCTAATATTTTGATGGTAATGTGACCTTAGATACCTGTTTTTACATTTCCAGATGATTTTCAACAGCTGTACAAGACTTTCAGATGATAAAAGACAAGTGGCAGTCAGGAAAGATATCTAGGGAATTTCAAGGGGTATTTGATTACCTTTTCTATACCTCTGAGTCTGAACTGATCAGACAGGATTCACTGCTGATGAACACCCTAGAGAAAAGAGATATGAGGAGCAGCAGAGGGACCTGAGGTTTTTTATCCTGGAGAAAATGAGGCTGAGAGACCTTACTGCTTTTTACAACTACCTGAAAGGAGGTTGTAGTGAGGTGGGGGTCAGTTTCTTTTCCCAAATAAGAAGTGTTCAACAAGAGGAAGGGGCCTCCATTTCTAATGGAGGAAGTTTAGATCAGATATTACAAAAAAATTCTTCACTGAAACAATTGTATTGGTATAAAAATATTGGTATAGGCTGCCCAGGGAGGCAGTCACATCCTTGTTCCTGGAGGTATTTAAAAGAAAGGTAACAGTGGCACTTCAGGGCAAGTTTTATAGTGGGCATGTCATTGAAGACACACTATGAATTTACAATCAGTGAAGAGACATTTCCAGAATTTTTTTATGAGGTATATCAAAAAGTTATTTGTGATGTGCATCTAGCTGATGTCAATAATGTGAGAATGTGACTTGATAAGCTGATCCACTGTGTGTCCAGGTGAGAGCCCTGGTGCCTCCAATAGCTACCTCACAGTTCATGCATTTGACACTTGTTTCTGTAAAAATATAGGAACTGAAACAGGAATAGTAAATTATCAGATTTAATTCTAACATGGAGCCAATGCACATCTGGGACACAGACTCAAATACGCACAGGGTTTCAGAGATGTTCCCTCAGTAGCTGAAATTTAACAATAGGTTTGGACACTGAAGTAACTTTCCTACTTACATACTCTTATAAATGTTAATACATGACTGTTTCTGAAGTAGAAAGCTAAGTTTGAATGGCAAAACTAAAGATAATGAATAAGTGAAATTCATAACAAAAAATATTTTGTAAGTTGTGAGTTGCAAATTTTATCAAGTTACACTTTTCTTTATACATACATACTGCATGGATATTTCTGATTATGCTTTTTCATCTCTTAGAATTAGGAAGGTAAGATGTTCCTTTTTCCTTGTATTAGCTCTTGCTATACTGATTTTTTAAAATGTCTGACCTTTATTACTGCAACTATTCCAGTTTTGTATTTACATTTCTGTGGGTAATAAGCAGACATCACATCTTCATATATCCAAAGGTAAACACAAACTTCTGTTCTGTTTGAAAATAAAGAAAAAAAAAATCCTTTTAGCTTCCATACCCCCAGGCTTTAGAAAACAGAATTAACAAAGCTTCTACCATTCCAGAAATGCTTAGTGCCTCACAAACTGAAAGGATGTCAATTAAGCGCTCATATGCCTCTAGTAACCATATTAAACTGAGAAAGGAAAAATAATGTTTACAGAAAATGTATACTTTTCTTTTTTAACATTCACCCTTGACTACAGCATAACTTGATGGAACTCTATTTACACAAATGTATTATATGAATACAAATTTGATCACCCTAGAATGCAGAGCAGAAGTATGGTAAAAGGTTGTGCAGAATTCCTTACATAGAAATGCAGCTTAAGAGTTGGACACAAGGCTCCTCCATGACATTTCCTCCCTGTTTCCATTTCATGATCCAGCCATAAGGATGTAGGAGTATCCAGCTGCACACCTCCATGATAAGATAGAAGTCTGTCTCTCAAGGCTCAGATGAACGTCAGAACATTGCAGGACTCTGGACATCCTTGGCTGCTGTGAAATTCAGCAGGTGCATATGACAGGGGTTACCTTTTGCCATGCCTCAGATATGAGAACAGTATTCACCTTGAGTAGCTCACCTTAGGTCACCACCATGTAGGAAAGATATGAAGCTATTAGAGTGTCCCAAGGAGGGCAACGAGGATGGTGAAGGGGCTGGAGGGGGAGCAGTACGAGAAGCAGCTGAGGACGTCACTTGGTCTGTTCAGCCTGGACAAGAGGAGACTGAGGGGAGATCTCCTTGTAATCTACAACTTCCTTATGAGGGGAAGAGGAGGGGCAGGCACTGATCTCTTCTCTGTGCTAACCAGTGACAGGACCCAAGGGAATGCCATGAAGCTCTATTAGGGGAGGTTTAGGCTGGATATTAGAAAAAGGCTGTTGGGCACTGGAAGAGGCTCCCCAGGGAAGTGGTCACAGCACCAGCCTGACAGAGTTCAAGAAACATTTGGACAGTGCCCTCAGGCGCAGGATGTGAGTCTTGGGGACATCTGTGCAGGGCTGAGTTGGACTTACTGATCCTTGTGGGTCCCTTCCAACTCAACATATTCTCTGGGGGGTTTTAAAGCTTGACCTAGGAATTGCAGATTTTCATCATCCCTTCTCAAGTTTTCTTAGAATGCACTTCAGGCTTAATGTGATTCATAAATTCATGTCCATCATGTTATAAACAGTTTTAAGGCTAAGACAACAGAAGTTTTTTTTAATGAAATACTTTATAAGATTTTAAAATTCAAACAGCTATCTCAGCTATTTGAATAGTGAAGATCAAAAACCTGTATCCATGCTGCTTTTTTAATTAAAATTTTACCCAAAGGAAAACAGTATTCAACAGTATGCCAGTTTCCTCTCTCCAGAAATTGTATAGTGAATTGTTTGCACATACCATAAGGTGCCCCAGTGTCTTGGGTTTTCATATGGTAACTGACTGATCTCTTTTTCCTGCTGTTATGCTTTTGACCTGAATTAATTGATATTAGTAATAACATTCAGACTGTAATGATTACCTAAACAGGTACCTAAAAATGTGAAGGACAAGGTCATAATGTGTACTCACTTACAGACAATGTGTCATTGTTTTAATGTCACTCAGGGAGAAAGTACACTGGATTCTAAAATATGAAAGCAATTTCTGAGAATACTAAAACTCTAATTTTTGTCTATAAGTGCCATATTAAACCAAATTTAGTTCAAGATTAGCAATTGCTATGTAAACATAAAGCAATTTTAAGTTTGAAAAGATTGATTAACTTTTTTAATGTCGCTATATGACATAAAACATATCTCACAATGTCCAGAGAACCTTTATTTCAAAACACAAAAAAACTGAAGAAATAAAACTGACAGGAAATTGGAGGTTTTGTTTAAAAATTGTCTCAATACACATATATTCATCAAAATAATTCAATTTATGACAAATACAACAGTATTTGAAATTGTCCTTAGAGGTATTTCAAAAAGCATGATCCTGGCTAAATCTCAGTCTACTATTTTTATTATAATTTTAAATATTAGTTTCTTCACATAATTTAAATACTTTATCTGTTTCTCTCTGCAGTCAATTTTTTCAATGTAAATAATAGAAAAGTTCTACTAAAGACACTTCCAGAATGATCACTGAGTTGGTAGCAAGAGGATGAATATGGAAATGAAATATGAGGCCACTTAACAATGATAAAAAATGTGTAGTGTAGAAATGAACAAGTAAGACAAAAAGAAAGCAAATTAATTAGACCCCCAAAAAAGTGGAAAGCTAAAAAGGATTAGAAAAAATTTTGAAGGCCATATTAATTAATAAAATAAGTATTAAGAATGACACTTTGTCATGAAATAGAGAGATGACATAGCTGTTTAAATAGTCCCCTGCTCCTCATTCCTGTTGTCTCATCTTTATCATATGTTTTGGCTTTTATTTTTCCTTAAGCTTCCACAGAAGACTTCCACACTTTACTATCTATATTAATTCTTACATTATTTTTTTTGCATCTGCTGTCTTTCCCTCTTTGTTTTTTCTCTATATTTCTCTCATTTTCTACTCCCTAAATTTCCTCATGAGGCCTGAAATATAATTTACCTTTTCATAGCAACATAATTTACCTTTTCATATAATTTTACATCTTAATACTTGACATTATTAAGTTAGAACTCCAAAGAAATATGGGCATTATTATAAAAATCTTTAAAATAATAATCATAATAACATTTTGTGGTTTTCCCTCTAGATGTCTCATTTCTTAATTTTCCTCAAATGACTGTGGTAGATGTTCTCTAAATACTTCTTTTCTTAATGAATTATTCTACAATTAGAATCTCGAAACATTTACATTAAAAACTGGATGCTGTAAAAACATGGGTTTTAAGTCTCACAGAAAGTCTTGGCTACTTATCAAAGAAGCTGCAACAGGAATTTTTGAACTTTTATTACAAATGGCTTTATATTCCTAGGAAAACAATCAAAAATAAGATTAAAAATAAGAGGTGAAAAAGCCCATTTATGTTGTTTTCCTTTTCTTTCCTTTATACTTCAATAGGAACCTAACTGGTGGGGGCCCAAATCCTGTGTAAAACAAATACAGGCCCAATTTCAGAAGAAATAGGAGCAAATGTGTCTAATTAGAAGAGCCTAATGCTGTATTAATAGTTACAGAGTTGGAGAATTACTTCCTCCACCACATATCACAACACTAATTACTGCTCAGATAGATTGTATTATTGCACACAGGATCTTTCACTTATTGAATCCATAAATAAATAGACTTGGCCAGGGCACTCCAAAGTAAACTCTGATATCCTAATAAAACTAGCAGAAGAAAAGCACACTTGACATTTAAATTGCTTTTGAAGATCTGATATATAAAAATACCAAAATACATATAAAAAGACCCCAAACCTTAAGAAAGGAACTTCAGTGGTCACTGCTTTGTCACTGGAAGACACAAATATTTATCATTCTTTTTTACATGGTTTCAGAAAGAAGAAAAATAAAAATCACACTGGTTTCCTAGGAAAATTGAATGATGAAAGTATTTGAGACAAAGATCTACACCTGCTGTCACCAGGGAAGGTGCAATTTGGAGATAAAACCATGGAAGCAATATTTCATTACATTATTCTTACTTTTTTACAGGATTTTTGCTAGTGAACAGCTGTTCCAAAGTTAACATCCTTTGGTCCTTTCATGGTGATCTAGAAAAGTCTTAAAAAACCTAGAATTTAGGGGAGTTCTGAAAATAATTTTGCAGTTTCACCAGAAGTACAATTATGTGACTGTGTAATTGAGGTTCCAGAATTTTCAGAGACTGACAGATACAAACTTATCAGCATAACAATGAAAGGAGTTTGTAAGTCTGGACGAAGGTAGCTCCTGCTCACTTTCATAGCTGATAACTGCTAAATGGAATGTATAGACGTACCATTATCAAAGGGCACATTGCACACAAAGTTCAGCCAAAATTTAAAGATATGAAGGTCTTAAAAGATTGGAATTGTACTGATATGATCTATATGTGGACATTGCAGCTAACACAACCAATCTACAAATGAGGATTTGATTTCTTGGATTCGCTCTGACTCATTGACTCATGTGTGCACTGCTAATGGCCTGGCCCTGTGTAGCAGAAAAACAGCAACAGTCAAAGTTAGAGTCAGCATACTCCCAGCTGAGTAAGGAGATGAAGAGGTCATATGTGAGAGCTTTTTTTGCATGTCTCTTTATTAAAGTAGAAAAAAATCTCATGCTTTCTATTTCCAGAAAAATATGACTTTTTTATTTTGCAGCTGTAAATCAATGGTATCACCTTAAAGAATGCATCCAGCAGATAAGTCTGAATGAATTCTCTTATCTCTTATGAATCTCTTGTCTTGACTTGGTTTGTTTTTCTTGCTTGCTTGCCTTTTCTTTTTGGTTGTTTTTTTTTTTTTTTGAGGGATAGGCGTAGAGGTGGGCAGAATGCTGCTATGTTGCTATTGGAGGAAGAATTTTGTCATATCAAATACTTAGATAGGAGAAAAGTGATAGCAGCACATTTACAACACTATATATACCAGCATTCCAAGATTGAGCAAAGCTACACAAGATTGCCTAGAGTTGAAAAAGAGAAACTTCTGTCTGTGAAAAGATATTGGGATTTTATATACACTATACACCTTAAGAGCTGCCCACACAGAATTGTCTAAGTGAGGTATAAATTTTAGTTGAAATTGGACACCCAAAGGATGAAATATATTCATAATTTATTGTGTTGAGATTCCACACATTCAAAATATGAATATAAAATATTTTTTATGTGTTCAAAGATATTTGTTTAAAATTACTGGTTACAGGCAGAATTACTGGATTGGCCCATTTGCACTTTAAGGACACTCATTTTCTCTGAAATGACAATAATTGTCAAGCACAAAACTAATAGGATCCCCAGTACACTGCAAACAGTATAGTGACTCTATAGGAACATACTTACCCCAGAGCAGCTCAAGATGTAGCCAGAATTTATGAAGGCTTGTTTTTTAATTAATAGAGTGAATTTTGAACATAGTGTATGACGTTGGTCAAGCAAGTCCTGTCAACATCAAATGGGAGCAAAACATTTTAGCATAGCTTTGAAATTTTACCTTTAACTAATATCAAAAGAGCTTTATTCCCCAGTGATCAGATACTTCATAGCATGTATAAGATCAGATTAATTGAAATATTCTTTCTTAATCAACGTTTCAATCATGTATTGCTTGCATTAGAATAATTATAAGATTTTCCTTATAAACAACTTTGAAACATTTAGTACCTTTCCATGTATCTTCTCCTTTTCTAGGATAAGTAATGTAATAAGCCTTGCATAATGTTTTACTAATTATTATTTGGAAAAGCAGAAAGAGGAAAGTTTGTCGAACAATGAGAAAAGCAGTTGTGCTAGAAGTATACGTGAAAACCTTTGCAAGCATAATATATCTGAGAAAGGTTTAGATTTAGATTAGAATAAAATCATATATTAAAATATTTTTAAGACATTATACTGTTTATGGTAATTATTTTTAATATTTAGCTAAGATGAAACCCTGTACAAGGGAGTGTTAACTTCACATGGCATTGAAAATAACTTTTGAAGGAAATTTTGAATTCCCACCCTGAAACTTCAGTTTATTTCAGGCATTTTGGTTCAGAAAAATTGATCCACTCAAAATTGTCAATGGCATATATAGATTAACTAATATGCTATCTGCTAATGATCAGTCAATTTTGGTTTAATGATTGAGATTTAAGGGAAATTTTTTTATATACAAGTGGTAAAGTATTCTTCCACTGGTATTTCAGTCCCAAAGTCAAACATGAATGAAGGAATTCCTTTAAAGGGAGTTATTATATTACAATATTTCTTGGCATTTCTGAAAATGATGTGTTCAGAGATGGAGTTATCAAGTTCTCCAGGTAAGGTTGCAAAAATGTAAGTAAATGTTCTGTGGGAAAATAATCAGGACAAGAAAGCTCTACTACTTTGAAGAAACTTGGAATAATTTTTTCCAATTGGTGTGTAATAAAATATATCTCAGTTGTCTGCTATTAGTAGGAGACAAAATTCATAGTCAACGGTTGCTGACAAGAGGCAATCATATAGAAGCATTCCCCCAAATTTACCTCAATATAATTAGATTCTTTCCTTTGATTTTGACAGGCTTTGAATCAAGACTATACAGATAAAATAACACAGTACTGCACAAATTTCACGTACTTATGCTTTGTCAATATTTTGTTTTGTACAGGTAACCTATACATATAATATGTAGTTTTAGATACTTGTTTCCTGAGGAAAAAGCTTTGGAAAAAAATCAAACCACCCACCAGCAAACAGGTAAAACCGAAAACCTCCAAATAATTGGGTCACTCAAAACTTTATAAATGTTAAAAATCACTTCACTTACCTGAAATGAACTCAAGCAGAAACAATTCTGGCTTCCTGACACTGATGGCATTAAGTAGTCAAATTTTTATAGGGATGAACTGCTTCTGATACTCTTAAACAAAGCATTAAGCATTAACACAATCCCAGTTCATCTTCCCTCTGATGGACTTGGATTTAAATGACACTCTGAATGTACCTTTTCTCTAAATTTTACAAAGGGCAACTCTTTTCTGTTTGTATTTAATTCTTTTTGGTTTTATATCAAACCACATACTTTGTCCTACTTCTCAACATAATTTGCCTTATTCTTCAAGTAGTGAAATTGAGGTAGTGAAATTACAGTACATACAATATCTATGAATTTGGGCCAGCACTTTTACTTGGAGTATAGTTGCTTGATTTTGGTTTGGTTTGTTTTATTTTTCCAATCAACATTAATTATGCATTTAACTATAGAATTTGATATAGCTGCATCCATCCGTCCATCCATCCGTCCATCCATCCATCCATCCATCCATCCATCCATCCGCGCCTTCCTTCCTTCCTTCCTTCCTTCCTTCCTTC
>VZTB01013028.1:32885-58940 GCA_013397245.1 Thryothorus ludovicianus | reverse complement strand
CCTTCCTTCCTTCCTTCCTTCCTTCCTTCCTTCCTTCCTTCCTTCCTTCCTTCCTTCCTTCCTTCCAGCCTGTGTCATGTGCACACACACTCACACATAAGCACACACATATTTTTCACACTGCACTGCATGCACAGAAGAAGATATTCTGTACATTTGATACACTTTACATATATACACTTGCATCAGCTGCATGAGGCCTCTGTGCAGAGTGCTGGGGCTGCCCCGAGTAGGACTCACTGAAGGACATGGCTGGGTCCCAAAGCCAGAGGGACAATTCTCTCAAGTAAATAGGTTTAAGAAAGGGCAAAAGACCACACAGAAGAGAGAAGAGTGAGAAATGAAAAAAAGTGGGAGAAGTGAGAAAATTTTTGTCAATTCAAATTCACTTGCATTGTAAGAAACTAAGCCAAAAACTGCAAGCATTCACATGAGTAAAAAGATTACCTGGGGACATTGCAGAAGTTAAATAGCTTGAAATATACCTATTCAATTATTCCAGAAAGATATATACTTGGAAAAGGAAATTAATCCTTCACCTCAGATTAGTTGTCTATATCTTACAGTAGCTGCATTTATTTTATAGGAGAGAAAATAAAAATTTGGAACAAATATTTACCATAATGTCGTCTGTGTCGTGCCTTTTCTACAGAGAGTGAGAAAAGTTATTCGATCAGATGTCCACTTCAGTTTGAAAAACTGAGTTTAGAAGCCACGTGCTTTTTCATGTACTGATATGAAGTGAAATAACCTGTTGGAACAACAGATGCCTTTTATATTTGTATTTCCACTTGCAGAAATGTTCAGAGTAACAAAATTCCTTAACTAGTTCCAAATTCTTCATGTGATAATTTAGTTGTTAAAGTAGCTTGACTGAAAAGACAAGTAACAGTTTTCTTGCCCTGCTGCATATTTCCAAACAAATAAAAGGAAAATTCATTACATGTCAGCAGAACATTTTTAGACTAACAAAAATCTGCAAGTAACTAAGCTCATGATATTTTTCCCCCCATCATCCATACAGTTATATATGTGTAAAAAGAATCCAATCACCTAAAAATTAACTCAATTCAGTCTGGACTAGTGATTTTATGTAAATAAATATTATAGATCAAGGTGTCCTAATAATTCCAGTATCAGGAGGATATTACTATTAATAAGGAATGTCATCATTATTCACCTAATCTCTCTGAATAAGTGTAGATTAATCATAATAACTAAAAGAATTAACTTATTTTACATTGTTCATTCAAAAATAATCCATTTAACTTGATATTCTGAACATGATCTCTTAGCTAGTTCTATGTGTCTTAGAAGTTTGTTTCTTTTTTTGAATGGGGGTTGTTCTTTTGTTCAATTGACTATTTTCACAAAGTACAATACAACATGCCTGAAACCTCTTGCATTTCTTTGTGGCGAATAAGTTTACACTCCTTTCAGGCAATTATAAACTTGTGTGTTTCTGTCATGCTCTTCTTGCCAGGAAATTAAGCTCTGAAGTAAGTAACACCTTCCCATAACACTGGCCATGCTATGCATAAACAAGTACCCAGTTTGAATTAGAGAGGGGCAAAAAAATATAAGATGTTTTGAAACAACAGATAGTCAATGCAAGAGTCTTAAATTCTCTCTGGGTTGTATAACATTGCAATATATTATCAGCCTCTATTAGCTATTTATTCTTCCCCAGAGTACCTAAACTCCTGATTAATTTAGAAGTACTATTAAACTTACAGTTACCAAAATAACGTGTTTAATATCTGACTTAACCACTTTAAGGTTGTTCCAAGAGATGTGAATGTAAAAGAAAATGAATCACATATAAAGATTTAAAACAAATTAGGGTTGGATTTTTTTTCTTTCTCTGAAAACTGTGATGAAGATTAAAGTTATGTATAGAGAGCCTCTTCAGTCCAGAACACATATTCATTGGGTTTGGGCAATACTAGAACTACGTCTGTTGTGGCCAGATTTAGAGGCTAATTGAAATTAGGGACTAGACTTAGAAACAATAAAATAATGTAAAACAAAAATCTTTGATATGAAGATTTTATTTTTCCAAAGAAATAAAAGTGGATTCATGTTACCAATATTGGTGTGAACGCAGCCGTCATATGCTTCTGTCTCTCTAGCCAGTGGAAAGAAGTTAAAATAAAGATTCTAAGCATGATAAGGTAAGATAAGACATCCTTAAATGGACAATTTTCTCAACCATTGGCATGACTTTTCCTAATCTGACATTAACTCTTTGGATGTATGTAGAATTCAGCTCATTAGCAGGTAAAAACTTGGGGCAACTCTGCTGAAATTTTCCTCATGAAACTTTTTAAAAAAATTTTAAAAGTAACTCATTCAAATAAAAATCCAGCGGATAAAAAAAATAAAAAAAATATCTTTATTTGTAGAACAGTACATGGAAAGAGACCTTTAGTGGAATAGAAGGAATAACAAAAGGATATGAGATACATTAATTTAATCATAAACTATAATGAGATGTAGCCTGAGTACAACTCAATTCAGGCATTCCTAAAATCTTATGCTGATGTTTCCTGTTGTGGAGGACAAAGACCAATGCAAAGGTTACTAGCATGCCCCTGGGCTATAAGTACAAAACAGTAGCCTACTTTCTCCAGAAGTTTTTGCTTACTTAATCAAGATGCAGTAAAGTCTTTTTAGTTTACATTCCAGACTGAACATGTATATTGCCTGAAATTACATGATTCTATGTAAAATTTTTCATATTAAAAAAACCCAACCAACAAATAATAAATATGAATTACATTACTGAAAAGAACACCTTCAAAATTCTTCACTGATATTTAATAATAATGATACTTCTGAAAATTTAGCAGAAAAACTACACTGATTTCTCCAGCCATGTCCTGGTTTAGGCACATAAATATAAAAATATAATACCTATTCAAAGCACACATCTTCCTTTGAAGTCTTCTGCTGCTAAATCAGATCAGAACAGAATGGTCCTAGCAACCAACCTTAACAAATTTTTTTGAGTTTCATTAATATGAATCCCATGATTAGCGCCCTTAGTCTCCATTCTGCTTCAGCCTAAGCAAACAAAACAGAGCAGAAAGTGTCTAACATTTGTAAAAGTCATAGTGCTGAGCCTCTTCATTCAGAGGCAAATATTAAATTTCATAAATTATTGTGCCAGAACAAATAAATGGTTGCTGATGTGAAAAAAAACCTCTAAATAAAGGGAAGAGAGAAAAAGGTATGACTCACCTCATTTTGTGTATTGCTTATCTAGATGTCTATGCCTAAGATAATAGATCAATTTTTCTTTATAGTGAATGGACAGAAATAAGAGGTTTTTTAATGTGATTCCACTATGTATTTCTTGAATGACTACAGATATCTATATTTTGTTTAGATAAATGTCATTCAAGATATCTGCAGGCTGGTGGACTATAAATATGAGAGAATAATGACCAAAATCTAAAATAATCCATAAGAAAATCTAGCTAGCACTTTGTCAAAGCACAAAGGATGACTATTCAAAAACATACTAAATATACAACAAATGCTTACAATATGGGCTTGGTGAGCTTTAAGACGTCTTGTATTTTATTATTTGCCTTGATATGAAAGACAAAACTTGCCCTACATAAAATGTGAATAAATTCCACCGAGTACTGAAATCTTAGCGATAATAATTTTGGATTAGTTATTACTTTTCTCAGTATTGATTCCTTTAGGTTTTTGCATAAGAAAACATACTCACCTGAAAGCCTAATTTGAATGAGGAGTGAAAAGACAAAAGAGAGAAAGTTTCGGAGAAAGTCTTAGTTTTAATAGATGTCAATTTGTGTTGCTGTGTGTCTTGTTAGTACACTGAAGACTCAGGTGGGACATTTGGAAACAGATAGCAGCAGCCACAAATGGGCAATTGTTTTGACTCATTAACCATTAGCATTTCAGCCTCTCACAATGGAACATATATTTCAGAAAAATCTTGAATTCTTAATACTCCAAAACAGAGTCCTCTTTATCACATAATTTATATTACGTATTTTAGAACTGTGATAATTTTCATAATTATTTAATACATCTCAGACTTTAAATGGTTCTCCTTGTAGTTATAGGACTATTCCTTCTTGGACAAGTACCTTCAGTCTCAATATCATTGTTTAAAGGAGCAATATTGTGTAAAACCACTTTATCTGAAAAGTTAAGGAAATATAGACTGAAGGAATATTTTTACATGGACTTTCAAAAGAGGATATTTGAGTGATTTAGGAGGAAGCATAACAGGTATTTTGAAAAAGTGCTGAAATCATTGTTACATAGGGTCAAAGCTCTGGAATATACTTATCCAAATGGTAAATTATTTCTCTTCTGTGAGCCAAAACATACCTATACCACGTGGACCTGTATTTCAGCTGGTGCTTCAAATACAAATCAGGTTCGTATAAATAAAATATAGCTTTGTGGTAGGTCTAGAAGAGAAGCTTTGCACTTTTTCTTATGTATCTAATGTGACAGGGAACAGGATTTTAGTAAAGAGCATACCTATTTAGTTTATTGGAGGCATAGCTGGACATATTTAGCCTTGTGATATTCTCAAAACTCTTCATAGTAAACTTAATTAAATATTCTAACTTTTTACCAGGTGACACATAAATTTTAAATTCTTTAAAAACTCCAACTCCAGACAGTTTTACGTTTTCATACGTTTTCATTACGTTTGTTGTTTGTCATAGTAGAACTTCTAAAGCTTTGTAGTCATATGTGTTCTCTTCCAAAGATCTGTGAAATACAAGTATATTTTAACTGTCTTAATATCAAAGCCTTATATAATGATAGATACTATACTCACTTCTCATCCATCAGGGATTTTTCTTTATATACTTTTCCCCCTTCACAGGGTATTTTATTGACATATTCACAGATTCAGGGTCTTTGAACAACCAGATTTGGACCACAGAAAGACAAGAGCTGAATCAATGATGGGAGTTACAACTTGTTTGTTTACTTTGTTTTGTTTTGTTTATTGTTTTGTTTTGTTTCATTTTGTTTTGTTTGTGGCTTGCATGCAGGTATGAAAATCACATTTGGCATTGGAAAGTTAGGCAGAGAGCTTTGCTCTTCCTTGTACTTCAAGGACAATTTGCTCTTAGAATGAGGATTTAGGTTATTTGATCAACTCCCTTGGATCCAGACAGCACAGAAGATGTGATACATACATTAGGAAACTAAATGTGCCTCTGCTTCCAACACACAAACTGGTCAAGATCCACACTGCTGAACTCTCTTCTCCAACAAAGGCACATTGCCTTCTGATGATGATCCCGGGCCATGGAAACTCCCAGGTAAAGTCTGGGAATTGCTTAAGAGATTGCTAAATATCCTGGAGAAATACCTGAGCTTCATGCCACTCTAACAGTTTGACAAGGGCAGGCAACAACATGCTTGTGTTGGTGCTCAGAAAGAGTTTAATTTGTTAGCATGGGTGTAGTTTAACTGTCTCCTGATCCTTCCCATGGAAATATGTTTTTTGAACAAGGAAATATTCTAAAACAAATCACAAAGTCCAACATGAATATTGCTGAGTAAAATGTAGTTTTTTCTGATAGATTAGACATCAGTGTAGACCCAATGATCCCTTTTTGGCATTAACCACTATGGAATAGGTTTTTCAAGAATTAATCATCACACTTTACTGCTTTCTGTCACATATTCAAAGAACACAGAGAAATACATTAAAATGCTGTGTCTCAGTTTATCCTTTCTAAGACAATACTTCCTGACCTCACAAAAGTGTTGTGATGTTCATGCTCTGGTTTTTCAGAATTATAGGAACAAGAGATTCAAATTAGTGGTATAGCTGGTCATTTGAATGCAAATTCACAAGAGCTACATACTCAAAACCTGTCTACAACGTTGCTTATCTACCTTTATTGAGATGACTTTGACACGACTGGTCTTTATATTTGATGAGGAGTGCTTCTGTTTAAGAATTCTAAAATGATGAGAAAAAAAAGTCCAAGATAAAAATTCAGGACAAATGCTTATAGCCCTTTATGGGTCAGTGCTACATATCAAATCGATGAAACGTTTGCTGAAAACCCATAGTAAATGGCAAATCAATTCAGCAATCACTTCAGCAATGTGTTCGTCCAATCCTATGCAGCCAAGTGATAGGTACATACTCATTATTTTATGCCTATCATTTCAGGGAGTCAACGAGTGATGTCTTTTAATAATTTGAGAATACAAAAATAAAACCTTAGCCCAAGTCATTCATCTCTGGAAAAAATTATGACTTGGCTGAAAAATCCAGACGGCAGCTTAACAAGGTAGAGAGAGGCCATCATTATTAGATGATTTAGCATCTTCTACAATATTATGACTAATATTAAGATAACAGTTGCTTACATTTCTTCACAACATGCTCTGGGATAAAATTAATTTGAAAACTTCTGAAAAAAAATCTCAATATTACCTAACCAAACAAAATGCTTTTAAAATTTACAGGATAAACAGGCTAGATTAAATCTTAAAATACATATATATAGGTGAACTGTCACTGCAATGCATTTTGATAATGTCTGGTAAGAATCACCTGGAAATTAATTAAGTCTCAAATATCTAGGACTGCAAAGGACCTCCTATTGTTTTGCTCTATTATTGCACACTTACTGTGCAATAATACATCGTTGTCTCTTACAAGATACTTCTACTAGGCATATCAAATTCTTAAAACAGACTAGCTTCTTTTATTGTCAAAACTTTTTCATTATTTTCATTATTAAGCTGTTCTAAAATCCTCTTTTACTGAAGAATAAAGCCTTTTTTTTTCTTTCTTAACTATATTCCTAATCAATTTAAATGCATTTTTTGCAACAGAATTTTGACTGTCTATTGTTTTCTAGAGAAACTTTTCATCTACTGTTGAGAGTGGATTTTGGGCTGAACTGTTTTCTCCGTGCTTCTCCATGAAAACTCCATGTTTTCATCACAGACTACAGATCATAAAATCAAAGGGAGGTAGTTGTTCATATATTCTTCCAGCTCCCTGAAGACTGCATTTTGCATCAAGCTTTCTGCTGCAATGTCTGCATTCCTTTGTGATCTACACCTCGCTGAAATATGCCCATATGAACATGTCTTTTGTATCCTGCAAGAACAGCTGTAAAGGCGAGGCTCTTTTCAGCTAACCTAGTATATTGTCTCCTACAGGGCTGGAGTTGCTGATGAACCAGTCTCCACTCTGCTAGTCCTCTTAGAAGCTGCTCTAATTTGGCTTCCTTTTTCCCTAGCATGGAAACTCTGTGGAGTTCTCCAGAGAGATTTTCACCAATGCCTCGAAAAACAGCAATAGCATCTCACACAATTCCTGTGTATCCTGTGACTGAAAAGATGAGGACCGTTTATTTTGTAGTCAATTCAATGATCTGGTTAAAAAAGTTGGCGTACAGAAGGGCTTGTAATAGGGTGCACACAGTTCAAGAAGGGTATAAATGTCTGCCAGAACTACTTCTGGGCTGAAGAATACTAAAAGAAGCAAAAAGCAAACTAAGTAATAAATGGTTCAAATATGGGTTAATATATATGTCGGATCACAAATTTAATTTTTTATTTTTAGTTTTTTTTCTTAACTAAACATTACAGAACAGTTTGTCCAAAGAGATTGTGGAGTCTCTTTCTCTAGTTATTCAAAAGCTGCCCAGAGAACATCCTGAGTAACACACTTTAGGAGCCCTTGCTTGAGCAGGGAAGTTCGATGACGTGACATCCCATGGTCACTTCCAACCTTACTTAGTCTGTGATTCTGTGATTATCTCATCAGATTTCCATGTAAAATGAAGGACACTGAATGTATGTATTATGTCTGCATTTTGTCAGTACCTTGTGCACTCATCAGCAATAAATAAAAGTTGCATATTCTCCTATAAAACAAAGATTTTGATTCTCTATTTTGTCTCTGTATTACATCTCTCTATGTAAGACTTATTCAGCCTTTATTGGATTATAGGGAGTTGACCCTGGCTAGTAACTAAGTACCCAGTAGCCATTTGCTTACTCCCTGCCTTGTCACAGGATGGGGGAGAAAATAAAAGAACAAAAGGCAGAAAAACTCATTGGTCATGATTAAGAGAGCTTAATACATGAAGGAAAGAGGAAAAATATCACAGCAAACAAATAAACCAAAGGCAATGTTCACCACCTATTACTAATAAAACTCCTCCCAAACAATCCTCAGCACTGACTACTTTGGAAAAAGCGTGTCCCAGGTTTTGTTGCTGAATATCATGTTATATGGTTTGGAAGAGCTCTCTGCTAAATCTGTCCCAGTTGTCTTATCTCCCATCTCCTACCTGGGGGAGCAGAGTGAGACACAAAGTAGGTCGGGATGCTGTGCCAGCACTTTTCAGTGGTAGCTAAAACATCAGTGTGTTATCAACACTTTTAGTCAAATTAAAACACAGTACCATATAGACTGCTATAAGAAAGTTAACTCTACCTCAGCCAGACACACTGCAGGGGAAAATTTTGTTTTGTGTTCATTTTCTCTTTATAGTCTATAATCCTCTCAAAATTTCACTGTTAGTAGCATATTTTTTTTTTATATATAGTTCATAGGAAATTCTTTATTCTATCTCTAGTATATTTAATTTTAATTTATTTGGTTCTGTGCTGCTTGCTGAAATGAAGTTATTTTTCCTATTAGTTACCTGTAACTATTCCTGAGAAAAAGTATTCTACTGCTTTGTACATATCACTCTAGCGCTTCCAGTCCTTTCTATTCTTCGGGACTTTTCTTATGAGAGTATTAACTTCAAGTACTAGTAGCCTAAGCCCATTTTACTTTCTGTTAGTTCCATCTTCCCACTAGACTTCATTTATTAAAAAATTTTTTCCATTTTGTTATAAGCCTAAACTCTTCATTACTGCAATGTATTTTCTAAAGACAGAGGAAACATGTAAGTAGTACACAATTCCACAAAACTTCCTCAATTTTCTCTGAAAAAAGGGTACTGAAGTGCTGCACTAGAAATGATAATAAATGTAAACCAGAGTCAGATGAGACATATTAGAGTTGTGAAGTTCTTTTTCAAAAGTCTGATTTTTTTTGTGTATTTGAAAAAACATTTTTCCCCAGAACAGTTTAATTTGATGACCAATGTCATCTAGACAATATTGTATACAAATAAAATCCCTACCTGAATTTTTAAGCCATAGTAATTTTTTCTTTCTCTTTTTCCCTTTGAATTCTGCATCTACATTCTCTCATTACCTTTCAACAGTCATGTACAACTCCTGCTATTTCATCTCACTCTGTAATATTTTGGCTTACACAGGTTTCTTTTGAGCTTACATTTTTGTGTAGTTTTCTTCTTTCTCATCCCTAAAGATAGGATGATTCTTATCTCAGTTAATGGAAACTCTTCTGTCTGCTGTTCAGTTTTCTCATTTCAGATGTGGTAGGCTGTCTTGTTCTCCACAATTTTAATCCTTGTGACTAACATTGTAGTAACTTGGCATCTGCTCACTATGTGCAAGAAATGTAATCTCTCTTTCAGCTTTGAAGCTCTGCACAGTCCTGATCTTGCTCACACCTCTGCACTCATTCACCTCTGGATCTTTTCACTCCATGCAGACAGCTTTCTTAAATCTTTCTAGTCAATTCTCCACATAGTGTCTGCATGTCTTTTGTGTCTCCTCCCTTAGATGTGGGAGAGAAACTATCTTTTAATGAGCCAATTTACTAGTTCTTTTCACTCACTTTTCTTTCCAGTTACGAAAAAAAAGATGAAACATTTTGATATAAAAAAATATAGTTTTCATGTCTTAAATTATAATTTAATATAATTTAACCACAAAAGCATTTTTAAATCCTCTACTGAAATGCAATTACACAAATAAGCATTAAATAAAATATCATAACCTTAACGAGAAGGGACTGTCTATAAAGAACAAGCTTGATGGGAAGGCTTAAATGCACTAGATTACCTAAAACTCTAGCTGCCACATAATTCTCAGTAGCCATGATTTTTGCAAAATATAGCAGGAAAATATACTGCATATAATACTAGAATGTAGAAGTTAATCCAAGGACTTGAATCTGAGTGGTATCATTAACTATTTTTTTAATTCTCTGTCAGGATAAGATTAAAGAAAGTGCAATCTCTTAGAATAAAAAAAAAAAGAAAAAAAAAATCTTAGACATACTTTCCCAGTCTGGGTGATTGAAAATTTGAACCTATGATACTCAGAAAGCAAACCCTGGTGTGAGAAAGTCATAGTCACAAATTTTTCTGGAAATCTTCAATCAATTGAATGCTTTCCTTAGACTTAATCTCTACCAGAATTGAGACATCAGTTATATCTTAAATTCCTTAAAGAATTAAAAAATTCCTGCAAAAACCCTTAAGGGTCCCCTCCCCCACCTTTAACACAGTAAGCGTGCAGTAAAGCTAGGTTTGGAAAGCAGCTTCTAGGGAAATGTTTTTACTCTATAATTGCACAGATTATTTTCTTTATCAAATGAATGTAATCAAATGAAAACTGGGGCATCCCAGGGCCAAGGACTGACTATTCGCAGTCTCTTTGTCAAGAGTGGCTGATTTCCATAAACTTTATTGAAAATTTTGAAGCCCCTTAGAGTTTCAACAAGATCTCCAAAATTATATGAGATTAGTTTCAAGAGTGGAAAACATTGCTCTGAAAGAATGAAATTACTACATTTTTGGGAGAGATTAAGTTCAGTAGAAGGAATATGAGGCTGTCAAATCCGCAAAGAATAAAATAGCTCCATATGATGCAGGCAATAAAACCTGAATGATTCATGTCTTCCTCTGCATTAATTCTTAGAAAATTTAGGGAGTTGTCCACTCAGTATTTCGAAGGTTATAGAACAAGATTTAATGCCACAATAGCGTTTCTCCTGCATTTCATAGCTATTGAATACGCTTTTGTTTTTTTCATCTAATATTTACCATCATCAGTGTAGGAATCTCTCAGTAAAAATTCTTGAATGAAATCCAAACATCGTCTAAAAGTTATCCTGGTCTGATATATGATTCTATATTAAGCTGTGCCATTTGAAAGTCTTTTGGATATTTTTCTTTTTATTGGTCTCATTTTTTCAAAATGTTCTATAGATGCCATAATTCATACTTGCAGATGCTTCTTGTACAATAAGTTCAATATAAAAAACCCTAAGGTATTAATGCTTCATACCCCAAAGCATATGATACTATAATACTGTAATTGTGAGAGAAAATGCAATCTTTATCTCAGAAATGGAAACACTAAGCAAAAAAAATCTCATAGGAAGTTGGCAGTCATGATTTTAACATGCATGCAGGAAAAGGGAAGTGCAGAATATTAATGTGCCTCAGGAAGGAGTATGAGGGGGAAGTTATTTAGCGAAAAGAATATGCTGGTTATTCCCCATTACATTTAACTTGCAATCCTATTTGGACTTGAATAAGGTTGTTTATCCTTTGTCCTCCATATTGTTTTTGATATGGCTGAAAATTTAATGAAGTTGGCACACGGTCAGAAACATAATTTGCTATTTTTATTACTCTGTCAATATTGTACATTAAGGTCCTCAACAGCTTTAAATGAAAGTAAAAGAACTCTTTAAACAAGCAACATAGCAATGCAAACAGGAAATATCTAATGCATGTTTCTTAATACCATAGCCTAGATTAAAGCTTTTGAAGTTGTCTCACTAATTAATTTGAAGCTGTGATGAAAACAGAAAGTGCCCATGGATGTAAGGTTTCCAAGGCATTCTGATGAGAACTTTTCATGACAGAAGACCTTTATAGGTTTTGGCAAATGCAGTCTATAGTACTATGCATAGTAGCCCAGAAAGAAGGCCTGGCTTCTACTGTGCCCCAGAAGGGATAGATTAAATCTCAACTTTTAGGTTTGGGACCCTCCAACTTCAAAACAAAGCTTCTATGGTGTAGACAGAAAGATATTTAAATCTTTTGTTTAGCCCTTGCAATCCTATTCTACATTTTATATATGCAGGGTTGGAAGTTAACTCTTTGGCTATCAAAACAACATTCCTCAGTAGAAAAATCTCCAGTTATGGAATAAGTAGTTATTATTTAAACCTTATTTCCAAAATCTTTTTTTTTTTAATTGAGTGCTGAGTGTGAAATATACTTCATAAAATTTCAACAGATCTTACAACAGCAGCAATGTAACCTTTTGTAACTACGTATTTTTATACAGAAGTTACATCAACAAATAAATATGTCAAACTAAATAGATGATGCAAAGTGCTACCTACTTTAAATATTGAAATATACTATCTCACTAAAACTGGCACAGAAAAGGGAGTAACTTTGTTGCAAATTGATCTAAATACTGGGTTTCACTTGAGAATAAATTAGTCTTCATTCTCTGTCAGAGAAAAATGAATGCATAAGCAGATGAATACTCCCTCCTCCCCCCACCCCAAAACAGTCTGGATCACAAATTGTCAAGTTTCTGTGTGTGATACTCCATGAAAAGAACTGGAACCAGGCCAATGGATTTGTTCATGTTTGTGTGTGTCTGTGGGCATGCATGCAGTGGTGGGGAGAGGGGAATGTGGGTGGGTGAGGGAACAGCTCCCTCTGGTTTGTACTCATAATGTGAAAGTCCTTTTTTACTGCTGTTTTGCATCTGATTTCATAAAAAAGAAACATTCAGAAACCTTTCAACCATTATTTCATGAAAAGAGAAAAAGAGGAAAGATACATAAAAATACTGAAACAAATCATGGAGAAGATGGAGTTGTGGAGTATGTAACGTGAAGGGAGGCTAAGTTAGATGGGTTGTCTAGGCTGGAGAAGGGAAAGCAAATATTAGTCTTAATTGGAGTTTTACACTTCCTAAAGCAGTATTATAGCAAACAGACTCAGTGACCTTCCAGAGAGGCTCAAAGGAAGAACAAAAAGCTACAGGTTCAAGCATGAGGGGAAAAAAGGAGCTTCTCGATGAGAGTGATTAAGTACTGCTGCAGGTTGCGCACATGTGCAATCCCCGACATTAGAGACAGCCACAATTTAGCTATGCAAACGATTTAGCAGGTCAATTTAACTTCAAACTTTGCCATCCTAGAGGATCCTAGCAGGAGCTGGACTAGATGACTTGAGAGTTCCCCTGCAACTTTATTTTGGTATGATTCCATTAAAAAATGTTTTCTATGTCAACAAGAAAATGAGTCCTGGTACGTGCCAATCTAGACCTCTCTTCTGCTGATATGAATTGCATGTAGGTGTGTATGTTGACAAGGATGAGACAAAGAGGATCTGCCTGCAAGCAAATAGTTGTCAATACCTACAGCTAGAGCAGATACTGAAGGCAATTGACGAATGTACACTTGGTACAAACAGTCTTAAAACCAGTTAATTTGTTCATGCTCTTTAGTCAATAAAATGTACTCTAGACATGCCACTTATGTTAATCAGTTCTGCATGTTCTAAACATATGTCATTAGTCTTAAACACATCAGACGAGCTAAAAGTTTTTTTTATTTTTTGAAAGTGTACATGTACAAGCTTGACTAGTTGACTTCCAGCTAGGAAGGTTTTTACAAGATAATTTTCTTTATAATAGTTTTGCTGACCCCATTTCCTTAACAGACTGAGGTTTTACAGGGTTTATGGGAGCACTTGAGCTCTTGAACTGCTGACAGGCTCTTTGCATAAAGTAACAGTAAAGGTCCTTTTGTGTATATAACATCCAAATTTATCTTTTAAATTGCTGGAACTTCTCTGCATCACAACCTTCATATTTTATTTTGGTATATAATTTACATAAGGGGTGAAATAGTTTTAACAGTTCAGATGCAGTTAAACTCCCAAATTCTTCCTGTTAGGATCAAAAGCAGGTCCTGAAACCTTATTTTACAAGTGTTTTCAGTTTTCTATTTTTATTTATATTTTTTAAGATAACATGCTTAAAATTATACACAGAAAGAAACAGTAACATCTCAAAGTCTCTGAAGTTAAAATAATGATTAAACACTTTGCTGAATTAAAGCAAAATACTAATTCTTAGATCTTAACTGAGGTTCTGAATATGTGAATATCAGTCCTAGAAGTTCAAAATATCATTTCCATAGTTATGGTTTGTAAACCAAGGTAGGAGGCAAAATGATTCTATACATTAGGAAAAAAATCATGTTAAGTTTAACTGGTATAATTCCAATGCCTATAGATCTTTACTACTGTTTTTACTGATTTATTTCTACCTGCAGGTTTTAAATGTATTTTGTAAGTAGAGGAATTTCTGATTTACTGAGGTGATTAACAAAGCATGAATGTGATTTTTAAATATGGTACCTTTGTGACACTTTTTTCTTGCTCCAATAGGTATGGTTACACTTTCATCAGTGTGAATTTAGGCATAACTTGATTGCAATAAAGAACACTAATTAATCTGGATTATTCTACTACAGTAATAGAAATGGTCTCAAAGAAGGGTTGCCATCATTTGAGCATGCTACAGCAGGACCGGACATACTTTATCTTTTTTAAAAAATAGACTAGCCAAAAACTTGTGCAAAAATGAAGTCACAATAGTTTGCTTGTTTGTTTTATTTACACAGAGAACTGTCTCCTATTTAAATACTCTGTGAGAATCTGTTATATTGATTTTGCATTTGGCATCCACTGCCCTGTTATTTTGTGTTACTTTCAATCTCTTTCTACTGATATCGCTATTAAAAACACATCAGAGCTAGAAAAATATCATAAAATGACCATGTTGCTGGACAGAATCATGAATAACTCCAATTTTCTGTCATCAGGCTAGAGTGAATAAAAGAAATTTAAGTTTGAATTCTCATAGTTGAAACAGTCAATTGAAAAAAGAAAATCCTTCTTAAGATACAAAAGAGAGGAGGAAAATTACTAGATAGATACTGTATGATGGGATATTCTCTCCTAAACCCACTCTATTATTACTCCTAAATGATAGCTGCAGGCAGCATTGAAAAGAAGTCCGTTTATGTTGTTATAAAGACTGCAATGATGTGTAAAATAATCCCTTTTTTAGGTAAGATTTGTAGTGCAAAGTAAAAATACCTTAAGCCAATAGAACAGAGATATTTCCTTCTGCAATATAGTAATTCAGAAAACCAGTAGCCCAATTAAATATTAGATTTTTTTTCTTTCAAGGAGCCATAAAGTAGTTTATTTAAAACATCTAAAGACATTTTTAGTGACAGTCATCATTAATAATAGCAGTGGCTTCTTGTGTTCTTTTATGTTTATGCTCCTTGTTAAATGAGATGATAGAATATTAAACAAATTTGGTTAATAAGATATAATGAAAAAGAAGCCACCATTTTATCCAACATCTAGTCAGAGAAAAGACCAGCTAAGGGAAAAGAACAGCAAGTAATCATGATCAACAAAAAAACAGACTTGCCTCACAAAAAACTACAAAAACACCAAACACTTGGAAAATATAATGATACAACTTGCTTTAAGTTGAAACCTTATATAAACTATTCAAGGATAAAGGTCTGCAAAGATTATCTTTCTTGAGCAAAGTATATGACTATCTTCTTGGACCATTATTTTTCTATCCTGATTTTCATCCTTGCCTTCAGGGAATGGTTTCACCCCAAGTCCTGTTGGAAAAGAAAAACATCTCTGTTTCATCTAAGATAGAAGAAAAGAGAGGAGTTTTTTGGAGTTTTTTTCTTAAACTGTTGGACAATCAAAAATGCTAAGAAAATAATTCTCATGTTCCAGGATTTGCTAGTTACTCAAGGCTATGAGGATGAGAAGGAATTTTCCTATGTGGAAGAACTGTGAATACTATGCTGTCCAAAACCTGTGATTTGTTTGTTCTCTCATTCCATAAATTATAGGGATAAAGTCAATGTTGTCATATGACTTCAGTATCAAGATTAAATGTGAAAAATATTAAACAGGAAATTAGATATATCTGCAAAGATTCAACTTACTAATCACTGAAATATCTAGCAAAAAAAACAAGTGTGAACTGTTGACTTAATTTTTTCTTCGTGTTTTAAGTGTACAGTATGTTTAAGTGCAAACCAGATATTTTTCCTGAATTGAAATAAATTTTTCAGTATAGAAGTGAAATTATGTTAACTGAGGAAAATTCTTACTAGAAATAAACAAAATAGCTATTAGCATAACACATAATAGCATAATTGTGAAGAGGGAAGGGATGAAATACAATGGTTACTGGTAGTGCTTGAGATGTTTCTGAGGCACCGTTAAAGATATTAATTTAAATCTTTAAAAAATCCCTAGTTCTATCAAGACCTATGGTCTCTATTCTGATGAACATATGGAGTGGTGTTCAGCATAGGCATTCTAATCTCATTGGTTTTTAGGCAAAAATACCATATGGAAGGACCATATTGTGCTTAATCTCCTGAGTGTGATAGTAGGTAAAACCTTCACCCTATTACACAGTCTAATGTAACCAGACAGAGTAGAATCAAAACATATGCCAAGATTCTGCAAGTGTTTCAGAAATGTCTTTCTCTGAAGTTGCTGGTGATCTTGGAATATTTTTAATTAAAAAAAACCCCAAATAAACAAACAAAAAAAAGCAGAGAAAATATTTTCTCAATTTAAAGTAGCTATTAAGCAATTTAGGAACAGTTATCAATGGCCCTTCTCATGCTATATTGGCTAGTTGTTTGTCTAATCAGATAATATACATCTCACAGCACGAGAAGCTGTAAAGTTACAACATGCATGATTTAATTCAACCACAAATTTCAGACACAGATGGAGTTTTTCAATAAATTGTTAGGTGTTTGAGATAACTTCTGAATCAAATGAGTTTATTAATATTAGAATTTGTGTTATAGCCTGATGTAATCTGTATACATAGAAAAGTAGCTATCAAAATTTTTTCAGGTTATGAAAACAGAGTACTGACACAGAGATCATTTGTATCACAAGCAAGCACAGAAAAAGTCACAGAAATCTAACTTTGTTTTTTATATTTCCCTTTTCCTTCTTTTAATTTTTAATCTTTTAAAATATGTCACATAAGTAAGTGTACCTAGTAAACATCAAGTGTATTTATGTAAGTCATTTGCATGCAAACCTAGTCTGAATTAAAAAAACACAAATATATGGTGTTGTTGGGTCAGGTACATGTGACTTTTGTATAATATCTTTATTGGAAATTTAACAACTTGGGGAGAAAATAAGAGAAAAAATTTCCATATTGTACATGTCCTGTACAGTAAATTGCAAATTCCTTGATCTATTTCTTTCAGCTACTAAAGCTTTGTTGATGACATTCACAGTGGCATCGCAGGCTATGAACTAGGAACTCTTTTATTGTCAACACATTGGCTCTTATCTCTGATATACTCCTATGTTTGGAATGTATAAATCAGGCTACTAAAATATGCTTTCCTCCTACAATTTCTTTGCATTAATACTTTCCAAAGCTGTTACATTTTATGTTTATCCCGAGATTTCTAGGCAGTCGGATAAAATACAGAAATGGCAAGACTCTCAAAGTTTTAAGTATGATCTCCGGAGGTCCCTTCCTACCCTAACTATTCTATAATTCTAGGATCTGAGAAATAAACTCCTGTTGTTTTTTACTGTGGCAGAGATAATTTCCTCTACAGTGGCTAGTATGGGGCCATGTTTTAGATTTATGGTGAAAATAGTGTCAATAATCCAGCCATGGTTTAGCTGTTTTTGAGCAGTGCTTGCACAGAGTCAGTGCCTCTGCCTCTCACCTCTCCCCAGTGAGGAGGCTGTGGGTGCACAAGAATTTGTGAGGGGGCACAGCTGACCCCAACTGACCAGAGGGATATTGCACATCATATGACATCATGCTCAGCACACACATCAGAGGAAACAGGAGGAGGAGGAAAGGGACATTTGGAGTGGTGGGGTCGGTCCTCTCAAGTCACCATAACATTTCATCCAGCACTCCTTTCCTGGAGACTGCCCATGGCAAGTGAGGAACAAATTCCTTGCACTTCTGGTGTGCACGATTTTGGCTTTACACATTTAACTTTCTTTATCTCTACCCAATTATTTTCTCAGTTTTGTCTTGATTGTCTCCCCCAGCCTGCTGGTGGGGCTTGGTTGCATCTGGGTATAAATCAGAAGAAATTGTAGACTTACGATGTAGTTTCTTATCAGAAGTAAGTGAAATAAATAGTTCACAACCTTGCAGAAGTGGGAGAAAATCAAAGGGGCAACAAAAATAAACAAAATTGGACCTTTTTTGCCCCAAAATTTTCAATACTATTTTAAGTGTCAATCCCTATACTGATGTCCAGGTTAAAAAAAAATTTAAAAAAAAACCAACCAAAATAAATCAAATCCCAAATCTTTCCTTTCTTTACATAATTTATTATAAAGGTTTATACAACTGCATCTTTGAGCAGTTTCTTCTTTTGCTGTTCCATCAACCTCAAATCAAATTGACTCAAATTTCTCCTGAATAAGTTGAATTAGTATGAATGAAATGGGTTCCCTGATATGTTTGGCTTACTTTCCTTAGGAATTTCCAGTTTGAAGAGATTCATTTTCATTAGTATGTTCTATGTCATATGTTGTATCTGCTATCCAAAGATTGATGGAATGATGCATTTTGCAAAATTATCCAACTCCATGTCTTACTTTTATTTTTTCATAACTTTCTTTTTTTCCACTTTCCATCTGCAATTTCCCAGTTTGCCAAGTTGAGTATATGCCAAAAATAGAGGATTTGTCTCTTGTTTAACTTCTCTTCATGTCCTGTTTGCAAGATTTTACTATTCTGTTTCTACTTCTGGGCAGTCAGCCAACTACTGCACTGCTTTGCTCTGGCTTGACAACACTTACTAATTATGTGAAATACTCAACTCTCGAAGCTCACAAATGGAAAAAGAAAATTTTCAGTAGCAAAGAATGCAAAATCACTACAGGGCAAAGTATCTGGTCAATCATAAAGGAAAACATTTCATATGAACTCTTCTTGTGCAATTCAGGATCATAAAACATATGTCACTTCCTGTTGATTTTATTTTGATCATACCAGATGCTTCTTTTGCTTTTTTCCTGTTCTTGAATGAAAATATTCCTGATTTTCTATTTCTTCCTCTTTTCCCAAAATTTGCTTCTCTACTATTCATTTTTGTTCTAATTTTATTGAGGAATCAGTTTTCTCTTTTATATTGTCTCACTTTCCTGATATGTTTCTACTTTATACAATGGATTTTTCATTGTATACATTTCTTAAATATTTCTCAAGAATGTGAGCAAAAATGTTTTCTGATATCTATGGGAGTGTTTTGATAACAGGAATGGTGACCTATTACGTTATAGTTAACTAGAAGTTTTTGGAGGGTAAATATATTAGACAATTGCGTTATTTTATCCTTTTTCACTAATGCTAGCCCACCAGATACCTGAACAGTAATGAGTCCTGGAGCCAACAACTCCATGCAGTGCTACAGGTGGCAACAGAGTGGCTGGAAAGCTCACAGCAGAGAAGTGCCTGGGGTGCTGATGGATAGGAGCTGAACTTGAGCCATCAGTTTGCTCAGATGTCCAAGAGAGCCAGTGGCATCCAGGCCTGTGTCAGCAGCAGTGTGGCCAGCAGGACCAGGACAGTGATTGTCCCTCTGTACTCAGCACTGATGAGGCCACACCATAAAACCTGTGTCCAGTGCTGGGCCCTTCAGCTCAAGAAGGACATTGAGGTGCTGGAGTGTGCCCAGAGAAGGAACAGAGATGACGAGGGGTCTGGAGAGCACGTCCTGTGAGGAACAGCTGAGGGAACTCAGGGCTGATCTTACACTCAAGGACTCCCGGAAAGGAGCTTGTACCCAGGTGGGGATTGGTCTCTACTCCCAGATCATCAGTGACAGGACAAGAGGACACAGTCTTAAACTGTGCCAGGGAACATGTAGGTTGAGCATTAGGAAGAATTTCTTCACAGAAAGGGTAAGTGGGATGCCCAGGAGTGTGGTGGAGTTGCAGTCCCTGGAGGTGTTTAAGGAAAGACCAGATGTGGCACCAGATGTGCCATGGTCTATTTAATATGGTGGTGGGTGGTCACAGGTTGGACTTGATGACCTCAGATGATGATCTGATTAATTCTGTGATTCTGGGCATGCTGTGGATGATTAATTTTTATGTGTATGTGTGTGTGTGCATGAGAGAGAGGAAATGTATGTATGCAGATCTTTGTGAAGTAGGCCCATCAGTGAAACAGCTGAAGAAGAAACATGGAAGATCACTATTTCATTATGAAATCGGAAAATAACTACCAAATAATTTCTCCTATGTGTAGCTCAAGAAATGAGTCATCTCCTTGAAGATTTACTTTTCAGATATCAGTTCTTCCAAACCACTCTGAAGTTCTAAATGTCTTTTCCAGATTGTTAGCTTTTCTCGGTTTATATTAATATATATTAATCTTTTTTGACTTGCAGCTGCATTATGTAACCCTTTGTTCTTTACATGTTTTAAACTCTTTGCAAGATTGGATTTTGCTAATATTCAAAATAAGAAACTTCCTGCAATATAACACACTGATTCTGGTGACTCAGTACTAGTCCCTCTGAATCAGAAGTGATTCAGCACAGTGGGCCTGTTTAAATTGGGTATTGTTTAATTCATCTTCCTGTCCTGCTGGATTTTAGCATGCTGATTCTACACCTTGGCAGATAGCCAGCTTAAATCAATGGAAAAATAGGAAAAGAAAGGACCAAAAAAGCCTTTAATGCCTTTTGTTTCATATCCATGGTTCAGGGAAATTGCTGGTAAAGGTGCTTCCTGTCAAAGAACATGTTAATTCAAGATCCCATCTATCTATGAGCATTAAAGATCTCAGAAGGTTTTTGGATCTTTTTTTCTGACAGTTATAAACAGTATTTATCTTTATGTTGAATTAAAAATGAAACACACAAATTTTTTGCACTGTAAGCTCTTTTTAATTCTATGCTATATCAGTGGTGTATTAATCCCATAATATTAATTATTATGATTTTCTAAACGGAGATTGCAAAATATATACAGCCTGAAATGTTCTGATCACGCTTTATATTTCATCAAGTTTCATTTATACGGGCTTAATAATATATACTTATGATTTTTTTGTATAAAAGTATAACATACCAACAAGTTGTAAGTTTGCCAACTGCTGGTAACCATAACCTAGTAGGTTCCTGATCTCATGCATGAGTAAAATGAAGTATTCTATGTACATATATGACAAAAATCTACTGTTCTGCTTTTGTTCAGAAGGCCCATGCCTTTTGAAAACGTGTCATAAAGCTAAAGGGTCTAGTACAATGTGCATGCACGTAAAACTTGCGTAAAAATCAAGGCTCATATACCAGAAACACACAGAGCAGAATAAACGAGTTTCCCAAACCAGGGTAATCGTGAAGTTTACCATCAGAAATCTTTTTTACAACTCAGTTTTCTGTTTCTTGGGACACAGTTCATGTAATAAAAGACACCCAAGTTCTACCTGAAACACGAAGAATTAGCTCTCTTCTAGTCAGTCTGTAGATATAAAAGGGTATTGCCCAACCAAATAGCTTTTAAATATTTTTCATATGGTTCAACAATTCTGTATAAAGACTAGCTCATGAAAAACAACCATGAAAATTAATTTAATTTAAGAATACTTCATTTTTGTTCTGTTTTATTTGCTTTCACAATGCAGAAAGAAGAAAATTTGTTCACTTATAAAAATGCATGTGAACAATGTCACCCAGTAACCCCTAAACTGTGAGTTAAGGTTGTATAAACTCTTGAATAGACACCCAAAGAAGAATATTTTGACAAAGAGCTAAAAAAATCAAAAAATGGTGTTGCAATTCAAATAGCAGACTGTGTCTTCTAGATTCTGCTCTGGGTTCTTTCTAAATACTCTGTAAACATTTCATGGAAGTAAGGATTTACACCCTCATATTAGTCCGGTTCTCTGTAATTTATATTTTCTCAGATTACTTCTATGTGATTTTTTTGGGAATGGACTTTCAATGAATATAGTTCCACTCTAGTAAAACAAAACATACTCCTGTGCCATTGGAAGAGGAGGAAACAATCAAATCAAAATATTATTTCTGTCATTACAAAAAGTATAATTTAACATTTTAGATGAAAATTGATTGTAGATATACGTCTTATTCAAGCATTGCTTCAATCAGTTTTGATCTCAGACAAAGGAATGAAAGATCACATTATTAATGCACAATGTCTTTCTCTCTGTTCACATTGTTCATACTTCTTTTTGGCTCCAGTTGAATATAAAATTATTTTAAATTGAGGTATTGATGAGTTTTGAAATTAGATTTTTGAGAAAATATCCAATTGCATTTGCAATATGTATCCAAATAAATTTATCAATATGCTGTGATAGATTTGATTTTTGCAGGTGAAAAAATCATGCTTTATGAACCTTTCTATCACACAGCTATGAATGAAGATTGATTTGAAGAATCTTTAGAAAAAAAGATTAGAAGTTCAGTGAGCATTTCGGTGTCTTAAAAGTAGCATAAACATTTCTGACTGATATTTACTCATTATATTTGTCATGAAGATTGACCTGAAAATTCTGCCAATTATAAAAATATCATATATTGAAGTATAGTAGAGAATGAAATCATAAACCAAAATTAATACTGCCACTGCATATAATTTTAATTTTTTCATTTTGTTCATATTTTTTTTCTTCTCAAATTTAGTATAAATTATCTTTGTCTTCCTCAGTGACTTAATGAGGTCAACAAGACTTCAAAGTTCATAAAGATATTCCAGTTACAGCATTTTTTAAGTCATTGCCAATTCTGAAAGTGATTCTTATGTCTCAGACATTTTGTTCTGTACATTTTTTGTACTCAAGAACTGAATTTATACAGAATTAGACTGATTTTACATATTAAAGACTCACAAATCTGCCCTAAGTCTTTAAGATAACTCCAAAAGCTGAGTTCTCATTACCTGGAATTCATGAATTAAATCCTGTGAAGTCATACTGAGAAAAGCCAAATAATATTTCTGAAGAATTTTAAGCAAATCCACATTTATGGTTTCTATTAGATCTATTTTTTGAAGTTTCATTTTTGCATTTTTCCAGATCCAGATAACAAAAGTTTATTTTATCTCTATTATTACTGACTGATATATGGACTGAAACATTCTGTAAAATATGAAGGAAATTTAAATTCAATATTCATTTTATCAAACACATCTACAATATATAAATGTATATACATCCATATAAAAGAACACATTATATTTAAAAATAAAGAAAATTTCTAGCTTAAATTGTTTGTAGGTGCAAAGCTATTTTGCCGAGGAATAAATTGGAAGTTTTCTCTTTTCCATTTCATTTATCAGATCTAAATGGAGCATTACAGTGTATCTTCAGATATTCTTTCATATTTAGTCCCAAATTTTCTGTATAATATAGGCACAAATGTCTCACTGTAACAACCATCAAAAGTAGATCTAATCCATATATGATAAATATTCTTCTGTTGATTTGTTGAGTTGACATACAATATATAATTAAGCATTTCTACATTTTTTTTTCTTTTTAACAGGTTCAAGATGTTAAATTATGAGGAACATTTATGGAATATCTCTTCCTTGTAGCATTTAGATGGTCCCACACAGGTCAGTTATAAATTCTTGTGATTACTTTGTCAGAAAACACCCATAAAGCTGGAAGACAAGACTTTAAAATGCTGCCAGTCTTACAACTTTACTGTTACTTCAGCTGATTCATAATGCAGCATCAGTGTTTCATTTCCTGATATTGTATTCCTGGAGCAGAAAACAGAAGATTGGGAAAGAAAAAGACACAGTGATAGATAAGTTTGATGACCTAAAAAGAAGGACCAACACTCTTCTCAGGATGAATGAAGAGTACATGATGCAGATGCTGATGTACTTTCATTCCTGATGTTCTTACTGATAAGCAGCATGTAATACCAACAGCAAAAGAATCAAAGTAAGAAAAGTTTTCTCTGAGCTTGGCTTCCAGTACACCTGAGCAGCAATTAGTTTCTTTCTGGGAAATATTTGACTGAAAATCTAAATATGGTGTTATTTTACATTATTACCAAATCACAACTGGGCATGCTTATGTGAAACTGCATGTACACACTTTTAAAGTTTTGCTGGGATTTCATGGGGTTTGGGTTTTTTTTAAAGAAAACATTTTTTCAAATTGATTTAGATATGGTCTTAGACATAAAAAATGTATAGAAAAATACAATATAAGATAAAGTATCTTCTGGATCACCGATGCCCTGAAAATTAAAGACTGAAATTCACACTTCAGGTGGAAAAAATTCAAAACAACTTCTGTTAGGTCTCATTTATCTATTGCATTTCATTTCTTCTTCATTTCATATTTAATTTATTTCCAGATTACAATATCCTCCATTTGTCTTGCTGATATGCAGTATAGAAATGGTCAAGCCAAGCAATTAAATGTCACTATTCATTGGTCATCTGTCTTGGGTGAGTTAAGTTACCTACAGAAAAATTCACTTATACTCTACCTAGAAGATCACAGAATGTAAATAACTCATTGTTAAGCACTGGTTGGGACTACTTAAAGCACAGATTCTAGTACTTTATGTTGTATTCAGTCTTTGGAAATACATTGAATACAGGAAGACCATAAAAATATTTCTTTCTCACCTTGAAAAATGTGTGCCAAAAAGTGATCATAACACAAGGCTTAAGAAATTCATAGGTCAAAACCTACTCCTATCTGATCCTATCTTTTATAGAGAAAAGAGTGTAGTAAGTAAACTGCTTAATTGCATCATGAAAAACCGCAAGGATGATGTATCTACCATGACCCTGGGAAGGTTGTTCCTGATTGATGGTTTTCATTGTACGAAAATTCCTTCTTGAATTGAGATGAAACCTCCCTCAAAGCAACTTTTACCTGTATTTCCTTTTCTTTTCCATATGATTCCTTGTGGAGAGAGAACTCCATCCTCTTTGTAGCTAAACTTCTCATACCAGAATACTTTTGTGCCTTTTTCTGACTTCTCTGAAGAGAAAAGAAAGTTAATGGCTTTAAACTAAACTGTAGCAGGTTCAAATTAAATATTAGGAAGAATTTCTTCACTATGATGGTGATGAGGTGCTTGAATGGGCTACCCAGAGAAGTTATGGACATGTTAAACTTGTCTAGAGAAAGCTGCCCCTGCCCATGGCAGGGGAATGGAACTAAATGATCTTTAAGGTCCCTTCCAACCCGAACCATTTCATGGTTCTATCATTCTTCAACATTTCATCATAGGCTGGATTCTCCAGCCCTTTGATCATCTTTCTGACTCCTCACAGTCTTATTCTGTTAAGGCCAAATCTAAAATAATGTTGCTGCTATGGATGAAAGAATATTGTCTAAATTAGAATTACTTATATGGGTACCTAATAAGCACAGTGTTTGAAACATGCCTCGTGCCAAGATCCCTAACTATGGAATCTCAATCCATCTTTTCCTCATTGCTTGAAGATGGTGGACTAGTGTGTTGACTTCCTACCAAGAAAATGGACCTTATATATAGAAATTGAATAACTGATTCCTTTAAGTACTCTTCAAAGAGCCCACTGCAAGCATTTGCAAAATCAAAGTCCTAGTCATTTATCAAAATAGAATCATATCCTTGTGTAGCTGTTTCTGTTGCAAAAGCCCTTAATGAATAAGACCTTGAATGTTTAAAAAAAAATTAATATGATTTATAGCAGTAATCCTCTTAAACACTAGAGTCTTTGCCAGCTTTCAACTAACAAGCTGAGTTATTAATGGCAGCAGTCTTACAACACTCAGGGATTACTGTCTAGGCCTGCTGACAATGCACTGCTAGTGACCAGTTTTCAAAGTGCAATCTGTTATTGTATTTCACAGTCAAATCAATGTTTAAAATTGCTTGAAGCATGATAACTTGCCTCTTCTAGCAAGCCACCATTAAAAAAAAAAAAAGCAAACCTAGCATTGTATCATTCTTTTTAACTGTGATTAAAGGTTATGATTATTACCAGTGTAAGTTATCTGGCAACATTTTTTAGTTTGTGGTTTGAT
>VZTB01013028.1:21722-32806 GCA_013397245.1 Thryothorus ludovicianus | reverse complement strand
CCCCACCCCCCGCCAAATAAAACAAAACATGTCTCCGTATCTTGTTCCAGTTTTGTTTACTCTCAATATCTGACAGAATCAATCTACCTTGTACAGACTAGTGAAAATTCTGAAAAAGAGACATTGTTGTAAATGCCCGTGATAGTCAAATGGTCTTTCCTATGTAACAGTCANACAACACTCAGGGATTACTGTCTAGGCCTGCTGACAATGCACTGCTAGTGACCAGTTTTCAAAGTGCAATCTGTTATTGTATTTCACAGTCAAATCAATGTTTAAAATTGCTTGAAGCATGATAACTTGCCTCTTCTAGCAAGCCACCATTAAAAAAAAAAAAAGCAAACCTAGCATTGTATCATTCTTTTTAACTGTGATTAAAGGTTATGATTATTACCAGTGTAAGTTATCTGGCAACATTTTTTAGTTTGTGGTTTGATTAGGTAAACTTGAAAAGAATATCAAGCATAAAAAATAACTTTACCTTTAACTATAAAAAAAGGACAGATATGTCAGAAACCTGTCTACCTTCTCTTAATTCTTAATATGAAATTTCTGACAAGCATACAGATTTGCCTTAATTATTTATTTATTTCATTGAAACTATTTTCATCTGTTTTAAATTTTTTATAAGCCTATTTAAATAAAAAGAAGTCTATTGGGATGTTTGAAAATCCTGAAGGGTTCTCTGTTCAGAAAATGTATGTTTGTGGTATTTGGCGTAACATCCCTTTTTAAAAACTGAGANTAAAGGCCCGTGATAGTCAAGTGCTCTTTCCTATGTAACAGTCACTAAAATCTTCAGAATATGGTTATTAAGTTAGACATTGTAAAAAGGAATTTCAGCAAAAGGAGCTTGTTAGCCTGTGCTCATTAACATAGATAATGTTCTGGTCAGGATCTAGATCCTTTTTACACCTGATTTGAAGCAAATTTAAAATTAGTCTATGATTAATATTAACAAAGTAACAAGACAGCCTTTAGTGCTATAAGAGCAAGTGTAAAATCTTACAGCCCCACAGGATTTTTGCCGCATTGGCAAAAACATTTTTTTCCCCTTGATATAGAGAATATGAGATATCTTTGTAAACTATAAGAGGGTATAGCTATAGTATATTCTTCTGGCCAGGAAGTTAAAAAAACTGCAATATAATACAGGTGCATGGAGCATCAGGATGAATAACAGTAGGATATTATGTCTTGATCCAGCAAGAATGGATGTCATTGTTAATTTTAAAATGAAAAAGCCTATTCTGCTGAAAGGATTCAACTAGTAATCACTATTTTAAGAACTATTGGAATGTTTCATCTGTAGTGATTTAATGTATAGCATTACATTGTAGAAACATGCATTATATGTTATTTTAGTGATATGTCTGCGAAAAAATTCTGGAAACTCTGAAGGAAAAAAAAAAAGACAGAGTGTGACAGATTATAGAAATACATTATTAGATATTGGCTTGAAAACACACAGGAAAAAAGCATTGTGACACTGGTTTTCTGTTTCTGTGGAAGAAACAAGAATTCCACCTGGACAACAAAAGCCCCAAATGGATGCCTGTGATTTTTTTCTATGCCAGTATAGCTTATAGGAAAAGGGGCTTTGTTCTTTGCTACACAGATGGTAAGAGAAAGAGAACTGAAGGCTCTGCAAGGCATTTCACAGAGACGTGTCTGACAGGTGATCAAATCATCGAACACTTCTCCCTGAAAAACAATGTTCAGATGTAGTCTAAGCATACACTCTGTGACAGCAGGAACATACTTTCCTCTGTGTTGACATTCATTTTAATAATAGAAAAAGCAAGCAGAATTTCTGGCAATGACAACAACAACAACAAAGTATATGCTTTCATGTTTACCATACAGAACTCATAAATTAATGTATTTCTTTACTAGGGTATGACTATTTTAATAAGAAACTTTTAATAGCGTATGAAAAACTAGTGACTCAGATGTGGAAACTCTGTACAGTCTGTTTTAGAGGTAAATGGTCTTATTCAGTCTTGGATTATAAATGTCGGCAAAATGCTATTAATGGTGTTAACATGATGGGTTCCTACTAAATCGTGTCCTTGATATTCAGAGCTAAACACATAAACAACGTTTCAAGGCTCCTGTCACTCAGAAGTATATTTCTGCAGAATATAAGCATATCTGTCACTCTGAGATGTACACAGATTTTTTTTTAAAAAATGCAAAAACATGTGCCTATTTTTAACTCTCCATTGTCCAAAAATGACTGAAGAAGCCTCCAGTATGTCATGAAAATTGTAATCTTAATCTCATACCACAAAGAAATAGATTACCAGAAATAATTTTCTTGTAACTCTTGTGGCCTAGATTTGTTGCTTCACTTCATGTGCAATATTAAACATCACAAATGTCACATAATCTATCTTACATATACTAAGTATATCTACCATAAATTTACAGAAGCTGTTAGTGACAAATCTCTTAATGTGAACATTTAACCAGTACTGACTTCTTATACCTTGTTGAAAAACCTACAGGAAAAGAATTTTTGAGTCTTTCCATTCCTCGTCTAGTGACACAAACCATTTTATTCACCCTTTATAGCAGAATGAATCAGAAATTCTTTTAGAAGAAGGAATTAATAGCAAAAGCATAGAACTAGCATAAGCACACTAACACAACAAAACTATAGTAGTCAACCTGTCTATCTGCAAACCATGTATTTTGTTACAAATTAAAAATCATTGCAAAAAAACACTTAAGCGTGCAACAGCCGAGGATTTCATCTTTCATGGAAGTCCCAAAATGTTTTCACATGTGTAGTACTTCCTTAGAATTTTGACAGTTTATATCTTAGTATGTATTTTGTGAATAAATTCTATACAACCAGCATAAGACAAGGACAGAGTTGTCTGAATTACCTCTAATAAAAATCAAGTGATTTGCACCAAAACTGCTAGTTTTATTATGATTTGTGTTGTCTTATACTAAATGGGATTCTGCAATATTTAGTGTGCTTCACATAAAAACCACTGTTCATTAAAAATATTGAAGTAATATCTAACGTGCATCTCAATATTGTAAACCCCATGACCATGTGATTGATAACTCTGACTCTAGCAACGAAAATTCAAACTTTATCACTGCATCACTGTGTGTGTATGTGTAAATATATATGTACATTATATGTGTGTGTGTGTGTATATATATATATATATATATATATATATATATAACTTTAATGATTTTTTCCAGGCTTTGGTCATTACATTATTGACAGTTTGAGGACTAAGGAGTAAATATAGAAATATAAGGAGTTATATTTCTTGGCTTTCCCTCCAGGTTTGCTTTATTCCTTATTGTGTCTAAAAATATGAAAAGAATATTTCAAGGGATAATATGCATTGTTCATTCAACATAAATAATTAATTAGCAAACATGTTTTAAACAAATGTGTGCTTTCTCTTAGGCAGTGAAAGGAAAATTTAACTGCAGTAGTCAAGCAAATAGACAACAGATTAACTGCTTTTATTTTCAAAGATGTCTAAGTAATCTATCCTAAATTGAAATTATACTTATATTTTCATGTCTCCTAAACAGAAAGGTTTGGATAACAGTTTCTAGGAAACCTTTCTTCTTCAGTTATATGTTTTATCCTAAAGTGCAAAGGAAAAATAGTTTTTGGATTTTTCCAGATAGGCACGGGATGGTCCTGTCACACACAAATAAAGAAATCAATATAACCATAAAGTGGAAGGTGGAAAAGATTTGCAGTTTTATATGAGTTTTAAAGTTTTAAAATATAACATTGTTATACAGGATTATATATATAATTTTTATGGATATTAATTACAATAATATAATTATCTGGAATAATATACAATTATGAATGCATATATGATGTTACTATAACAGATGTATACACACATATATATTAAATTATTTCAAGAACGTTTTTTTTCCTAGCAGTATATTTTTTCCCAATTCAAAGACATCCCAGAGCAATATTTCTACAAAATATAAGATGATTTTCATTTATGTCATTAATTCAAATCAAAGAAAAACATCTATAGGTTTAGATCATCACATACAGAAACTTTGTTACCAGCATACTATTGATACTGTGAAGCTGAAAACCTGAAAATTAAGGAATGCCAGGAGAAAAGGTTTACCATACTTTAAATCTCTTCTCCTTCTGTCATAAACATAACTTGCAAAAGACCTTAAATATGTGATCATCTACTACTTTTTAATTGAGCCTTTCCTCATTTAATGCAGATAACAGGTGGCAATCATTTATTAGCACCTACTCAATGTTTTCTTTCCCTATATCATTCAATGTGTGGTCCTAAGCCCTAGAATTTTCTTGCTACATATTTCGCTCTGAAGACAGTATCATAAATTTTTGTCTAAGCTTTACTCTGAGGCTGTAATGATGGCACTTCCAAAATATTAATGTTTGCTTTCACACCTTGTGAATGAAAATTGAAGCATACAGAAAATGTTTAAAATATTTTTTTCTGATTTTTTCACCTGAAATGCCAGGTTTTGAAAATCATACGGTACATAATGTATTTAAAGTTCATTTTCTATAGTCTCAGTTAAAATTCCAGGCCATATACATTTTTGTAAATAAGACAAACACGAACTCAGAAGTCTGCCATGATGGAAAGGGGGATTGCGTGATTAGTGGTAAAACATAAAGACATTGATGTAAGTGATTTCTATTTATTACTCGGAAGACATGAATGAGAGACAGTGAAAGGATCTGCTTCTCTGGAGCAGTATTTATTTGCTTGGACTGTGGGAACATTTTTGTGTTTCTTTCTTCAATAAAAAAATTAAAATATGTTTAAGTAAGAAGAACAAACTTTGTACATGCATGTCCAATGTTTCATCTCTTTTTCCACCTATGCCATTGAATCTAATGAAAGTTTTCAATAGTAATAACAATATCAGCATTGAAACTGCATCCTGTAGTTAGAAATACTATCCATTATTCCTGTAGGAAGACAGCTGTATTAAATTAGCAAACTTTTTTTACAGCATTTCCTTAAATTTTACTGTTAAACTTTGCAAATGTAACACAGCTACATATGATGTTCCTGTAAGACATAGTCATGTGTGTTATTTTTTTAGTTATAAAACAAGTTCTCTTTGATTTTAGAATTCTAAGACTTGGATTCATATTGATTTTATTTACTTTTACAGGAAAGCAGAAACTTTTGAAAAGTTGACCATCATCTCTGCAATACCCCTGCTCTTCTCTTAGTTATGTCTCCTAGGCAGTCCCAGCCTTTCCTGTTACACAACAGCTTCCTTTTTGCTCTACATCTCCTGAATGTTTCTGTTTTGTTACTAGCCATAGATTTTTGTTCAAATTTGGTGTTATACACTTCAGAAAGATTTTTTCCAATTTTATTCCTGATTTTATTTTCATTTTTTTGACTAGATAACTCCTTGTACTTGCCTTTTCAATCTGTGTTTGTCTCTGTACTTGTCCTTCCCTTCCAACACTCATCTGCAGTTGAAAAGGGAAGAGTGACTGATGTAATCTACCTAGGCTTCCACAAGGCCTTTGAGGTGGTGCTTAACAGCATACTTATCTTCAAACTGGAGAGACACGGATCGGAAGCATGGACTGGAATCGGCTGTCTGGATCCAGATGGACTGTCGTGGTTAATGGCTCTGTGTCTAGGTGGAGACCAGTGGCAAGTGGTTCCCTCAAGGCTTTGTTTTGGGACCAAAGCTCTTTAATATCTTTATCAGTGACATAGATGGTGAAGTTGAGTGCAAGGTGACAGATGGCATGAAGCTGAGTGGTGCTGGTGATACGACAGAAGGTGGAGATGTTATCCAGAAGGACATGGACAAGCTTGAGAAATGGGCCCATGAGGTTTAATAAAGCCAAGTGCAAGGTACACTACGTGGCTCAGGTCTATCCCTGACATGTGAACTGGGAGAAGAATTCACTGAAAGCAGCCCTGTGGAATGGAGTTGAGGTTCTTCTGGGTGACATAATCCAACTGCATGTCTCCACAGCCCAGGAGGCCAGCTGCATCCTGGGCTGCACCAAAAATACATGTGGACAGCAGATGAAGGGAGATGATTCTCCCACCATACTCTGCCCATGTGAGATGCCCATGTGAGATGCCACACGTGGGGAATTTTGTCTCCAGCTCTGGGCCACAAATGATGGCAGAAACATGAAGACAAGATGAGAGAGTTGTGGCTATTCAGTCTGGTGAAGGATCCTGGGACACCTTATAGCAGCCTTCCAGTACCTAAAGGGGTCTAGAAGAAGGTTAAAGAGAGAATTTTTACATAGGAAGGTACTGATAAGACAAAGGAGAATGGTTTTAAAATAAAAGAGGAGAGATTTAGGTTAGAATTCAGAAGAATATTCTTTTCTATGGGGTTGGTGAGACACTGTAACAGGTTTCCCAAAGAGGTTATGAGAGCCCCATTCTTGGAAATGTTCAAGGATTGGATGGGGCTCTGAGCAACCTGGTCTAATTAAAGGTGTCCCTGTACATGGCAGGAGGGTTGGATCTATGTGATCTTTAAGGTTTTGTCCAACTCCAGCCATACTATATGATTCTACAATAGGGAGTGGACTAATGTGACCTGTAAAGTAAATGGCTTGAAAGGTTTTCTGGGTTCCAAGGAAATATCAGATGCACAAGTCTTAAATTACAAGAGAATAGATAACTGGAAAGATTTTCTTTATGTGACATTTGAGCAAAACTTGTAATTAATCTTGTATAAATTCTCAACTGTCTTGAGATGATATATACAAGGCCTCATTTTTTGTAGATTAAAAGGCAGCTCCAGAAAATCTTCAGCTTTGGGTTTGTAAAAAGTTACTCCATTTGCCAGATGACAAAGATAATTTGTATGCTAGCATTTTCTGGCTTTCAGAATTGCTCTAGTTTGTGAATGGTTATGTAAAATTCAATTTCCCAATACTCCTTCTAGACAATGAATCAAAATCAATCTAGAGGTTCAATCAGATATTCAAGATTTTGGGGAGGAACTCAGTTACTTAAACCGACATTACATAATGTCATTTTTTAGGTCATCCTATTTCATATCTAACAGCACTGTGAGGTGCCTCAGCAAAAAAAAAGAAATCACACATGGCACTATGATGAGGCAGCAGAAAGCCATCCTTGGGAAGAAATTAATTTCATCTAAATGTAGACACCTGCAACACAGACTTTTACATTCCAGCTAGTCATTACAGGGTCATTTTCTAGTCAATGGAGAGCAATAAGTACTTCAAGAGCCTAATTTATCTGACTGAATGTCTATGTCTACTCTAGGATGAGATGAACCATGCCCTAAAGGCATCTTTTAAATATAATGGTATCTAACATGATTAGCTGAGACTTGGACATCTATATTGTAGACATCAGCATGTACTCAGATGAATAGGACTCATGTCAGCAGAGTGAAGGAATCATCTGGCAAAATGAGTCTGCCAGATAACGATTTTCTAAAACTGAAATATCTAATTTTTCTGAATCTGGCACATAGGTTTCCAGTTGTCTGGTGTTTCAAATCCCACAGCCTGAAGCTAGCCTCCCTATTGGCTACCTTGAGGTTTTAAACTGATAAGTGAGCTGAGAGCCCAAGTGGCTGCACTTTTCCAAACTAAATAATGAAGTTATACTGAAGTCAGGCACATTGATCATTCACACTCAAGAATTTTTCCTCTAAGTATGGAAGTATCATGGAAGGATTGCTTCTAAGCTCTGTATACTGAACTGGACTGCCAACAAAAATAAGTACAATGTTTACCAACAGGTGTTCACTGAATTCAAATATATGTGACTTAATATAGAATAAAACAAAGCATTAATTGAATGTCACATGCAAAAGTAGCAGGAGCTTAATGAATCATTGAATCATAGAATTGTCAAGGCTGGAAAAGACCTTTAAGATTATCACATCCAACATTCAACCCAGCACCACTATCACCATGCTCAACAATATACCATATCTCCAAGTGCCATATACACATACTTTTTGAACAATTCCAGAGGTAGCAACTCCAGCACTAGCTTGGACAGTCTGTTCCAACATTTTAAAGCCCTTCCCATTAATATCTTTTTCCTAATATCTAAGCTAAACCTCCCCTGACACATGAAACACACAAACACACCAATATCTTCCATTATGAAGATTTCCTATCTTATTGTCCAGATAAGATAGGAAATATAAAATTCTGATGAATTTAACACTGAATATTAAATAAATAAATAAATTCATTTATTTTATATGTGAGTCTGGACTTGTTTTTATTATTTGCCATTGTTCTGTTGGATATACCTAAACTAAAATAGAGGTTTGAAAACAGTTCTTGGGAATTTGAATATCATCTCAATGATACAATCAAGTTAGATATTATTTTTGTAGATAGAATGAAAAAAATCTAAGAAGGAATGCATTCTTCAAAATGTAATCTTATGTTTCATAACCTATGAAAAGAAACTGATTAATACATTTCCTGTGGTATTTGTGAATTCATGACAAAGCTGCTCATCCAGAGAAAACATCAGATTGAAAGATTATTTTAAAGCTGACCTTCTATGTGCACTGTTGGCATCCTTTATATTATTACACTTCAGTACTGTAGCATAGTTATTAGAATATACTAATAAAAAATTCTGGTTTTCAGTGTTTAGTCAAGTTGACTATAAAGAAATGGCTGCCCTTTTTAATGGTCAATTAAACACTTATGATTACATAGCCTAAGAATCACAGCTTTCCTTACAGAAGATACTTGAGGTTAGTATGATCTATAAATCAGCAACCATATTTTAGAACAAGTAAATGACTAAATATTTGTAACAAGCGGACTGAAACTATCATGAAACCAATTAAAAATATTTATAGACTATGTTTCATGAAACCAAAATAATGCTCATTTTTTCAGGAGATGACTTTTTACTGTAAATAATACAGTTAATGGCATACATTCATCATAACTCACATTAAACAGATTTTTTTCTTTTCATTAGGATCTATGAAACAGTTTTAAGTACCAATGTCAACAACAGTTAACATGATTAAAAACTGCATTCCTAATAAGAATTTTATCCCAACTTGTATTAATGTTTATTTTAAAATGCTTCTGTGCTGTGGAACCATATGTTTCTTGCTAGTTATAGCACCTGAGTTCTACAATCATAGGACCCAAGGGAATTTTTCACCTATTTTTCTTCATGGTATAGCAGGCGTTCACTACTGCATTCTAAAGAAATATGTCAACTGAAGTGCAGAAGTTGTAGTCAACAGCAAAATATTTGAAAACTTTTATAATTGAAACTTCTTGGAAAATCTTCCTAATTTTTTTGATGAATTTTCTGGCTGTGAATTTGAAATTGCAAATTTTCTCACAGTATATTAGGAAAAAAGGAAGAGATACTAGTAGCCAAAATCAGTCATCCTCTGTGTGTTCTTAAAAAAAATTAGCTTTCTATAAACCTATGACTTTCAAATCACCTTTTGAAAAATATTAAAATCAATTGAGCAATGGCTAAATTTTCATCTAAAAGAAGAAATCAATCAGCTGTCATTTTTGATTGATTATTCTGGAATAGAGTGGTGTTTAAACTATTAATTTATTGCACATTATTCTACATCTATAAAAACACCATGCGAATTAGGTGTGACATGCATCATAATAAATGGATAGAAAATTTAGTTTCCCTTTTGAAGTCTTGGTTCATATCATATGATCATCTGGTCTTCATTTGGTAGGTCATTCCTGTTAAGTAGAAAAGTAAATTATTTTCTAATAAAGGTCAGATTTTTTAGTAAGAGCTACAAAATCTCACAAGTTAAACTAGAATATATGGCACATAGAGGTAACGTGCTTTACAGGTTTTGGCAATGGGGATTTTGCTTAAAAGGTAAAACTTGGCTTATAATACAACAAAATGTAAAATATACATATATTTTTATTAGACTGATACAAAAATAGGGACACACATAGAAAAGCACAAATATAACACTCTAAATTTTATCTGAATTGGAGAAAATGCACTCAGCAGTTTACAGCAATATGAGGATTTTAGTATGAACCAGATACCAGCCTCTTAACCAAAATGCTCACTAAAATCTAGAAAGGAAAGAAAAAATCTTACCAAAGCAGTTGTTAAATATATCTGATTTCTCTACTACAAATACAGTAAAAAATGAGAGCACAGTAAAATCACTGCATCCCTAATGTTTAAAATAAGGTTACACTAAGAGATATATTATCATCTATACATTATGTGATGGTGATATATATGTGATAAATTAAAGAGCTTAGAGACAAATTGCATTTATCATGTTCTTAAGATCATCTCACCTGCAATCCCTCTACTAACTGATTGCCACTGGGACTACTTTTACTACTTTCAGATGCAAATAGGTGAAGTCAGACTGGCCATATTTAGCCTGACTTGCATAGGTGTATATTTGTCACTTGCTGGGAAGTTGGCTTGGCATGGCTGGTGGAGAGGAAAAATAGGGTTGTCTGCTCACATCTAGCCTTTATATAGGTATGGGGCATTTTGCAGCACCTGTTCCTAGTCTGTTGGGATTTCCCTCATTGGAAAATTGGTGAGTTAAAACAGACTGCACTCCATGTTTGCAATCATAAAGAAGGCAGTGAGGACTGGCTGCATTAAGGCTTGGGACAGTATTAATTAGATTTTAACCCGCAATAATGCTAAAACATGTGTACATTCACTATTATTAAAATACTAAAATATAACAACATGTACAGCCAAGGCACAGGAAGAACCATAAGAAGGTAAAATTCTCTCATGTGAAGTGGACTTTGAGAGCTGCCTTTTTAAATGAAAGCAGAAGTGAGAGTGGTATATTGGTGAAAAATGCCTTGAAATAACTATCTAAAAACTAATTTGGTCTTGCTTTAAGACTTCCAGAAATCTCTCCTAACAGAAATGAACCTGATGCTCTGGAAGTAAAAAGAGTTTTCTTCCATAGAATCCAACAAGAATATATTTTCTTGGGAATCTCTTCTATTTGCAATTCTTCCAGATTTTAGGAATCAAACATTTCAGGCATGACTTACAACTACTATCCTTTAA
>VZTB01013028.1:0-13800 GCA_013397245.1 Thryothorus ludovicianus | reverse complement strand
AATGGATCTGAAAGTCTAAGAAAAGACATGCAAGAGTAGTGCTGTGAAACAGATAAACAAAAATCATTCTGAGTTCAAATAGATGCTTTCATGGGACCTTTTCTTGGCACAAGTAAAGGATAGCTTTCCCCACACAACTCCAGTGCTCCAACTGAGCACTTCAGTGCTGTTCTTGAGCCACAGTCATGGACTTCATAACAACTTTACACCTGGACAGCTTGCTCTCTTACCCATATTACTCTATTTTATCTTCTGTCTGATGGTCACCCCTGCTGTTACTTATTACTGTACTGATACCCTTGGGTCTGCTTTTTTTAAGATACAGGTTTTCTTAATTAATGCCTTTCTTGCTGTTCTATTTTTTTCACTTTTAATTTGTCCATGAACTTTAATTAAGCTCCTTCATCACGGCTCACAGGTTTGGCAAGCTTCATATGTATATATATATATCTGCTCACCCAGCAAGATGACCCAAGTTTGCTAACTCTATAAAAATTCTATTACTTCTATTGATGTCTTGCATAAGAGTTAACAAAACAAAAAATGGGATAAATATAATTATTTAGTTTTATTTTTTAGCATGGAAAGTTAAATATTTATCCTTTTTTTTTTTTAAAGACAGAAAATGTACTGTATATAAACATAAACTAGATAAAGCTAGATTGTGGATATTCCAATATTTAACATTTAGTCTGAATCAAAAAGTCCAAATCTTCCCTAAAGCTATTAGTCAACACAAGAGTGCACCCCTTTACATGTATCTACTTAACTGTTCTTTGATATTTTTTCTTTTCTTATACTTATCCATAGTAAAATTTACTTACATTTAAACAAAAAGTCTATTAAATATGACAGAAATTATTTTGATTAAAAAAATAACTGTATCTAGCCTTATAAATATCTACTTGTATTTTCAAGGTTCCTCAGGATTTAAATTTTACCTATTGAACTATTTATTTGCTTATTAATAAATGTATCTGTGAAATACAATACATTTTTTAAAATCATGTAAATCCTTTGAAATGTACTTGATAACAGTGGAAGAAACTAATCATAAGCTCTTGATATTTGAAATGTAGGAAAATGATCATAACCAAAATAAAAATAAGAAGGGTGAGAAATTTCAAGTAACACAAGAATTTTTTTGAAGTGCTAGGGAGGTTTTGTACTGATTTAGTTATATAATTTGACATTGCTTGTTTTTCTGAATTATACTAACACAGTAAAACAAACAAAAACCCCCAACCCTACAAGGGATAAATAGGAACTGGTAGCTGGACTATCACATGTCTTAATATATATTCCCAATAACAACAATAAAAAACAGAAAAACACTAACTACCTGTGTGATTCCATACAAGCTTTAGATTTCCTTTACACCATACTGAAATACTTATTTACTTCTTTATAAATCATGAATTATTCCACTGAGGCTATTCTTTAGCAGTTAGCTGAGGAGACTAAATACATACACTAATGTACAGTGAGTGTTAATGAAAATTGAGTCAACCCATCTTCCTTAAAAGTATTTTAAAATCTGTTTTAATTATATTTAAATATATAGTGTTATCTCCACAGAAGAAATGTAATATACCAGTTTGATCTTCAACTCTAGTCTAAAAAATATTATAGACATAATAAATAGAAAAGAAAAGACCACCCAGAGGCAGGGTACACTGGGATCAAAAGTTTTTAGATTTCAGCATGGATCATAAATTCATGCTGCTTAAAGAATTAAGACAATCTTTTAGTTGCAGAACAATATCCAGAAATATTATGAAAACCACTGAGAAACAGTGGATACTTTGCATCTTGAAAAATATATACATTCAAGAATAGATCTTATAAAATTCTGGAGTTCAATTTAGTCCTTGGTTAAATTAAAATGAAGAGAAAGAGAAATATTTCTTGACTACGTAGAGAGTTATGCAGGTCAGGGTATTTGCATCAACCTTATATTCTCATATTCATTACTAGTTTTCATGCATCACTGGTGAAGTATAAGAAAAATTCTCAAAATCTGGATACAATCTCTAAGACTGAAAACGGGCTGAGTTAATGATATTGCTCATGGCTTAGAGGGACTTACAGTTTTTGGAGGCTATGTAAGAGTAGTGTGACATAACTCATTATGGCTTCTGGTACTAATAACGTATGAGACACTCATGTGTATGAGCCCTGTAAGTTCCTGTAGTCTGTATCATCTCTCTATTATTACTACAGACATGAACTAGCCCAAACGCAGCCCATACCCCCAAAGTTCCATTGTAAAACTGAGTAGACCAGCATGTCTATTGATTCTGGGTTTTTTTTTATTCCTGTTTTCCTTTAGCTTCTGTATTCTTTTAGTGATTTTATTCTTATTTTTAATTTGCTTTATTTAATTCCTATTTGTTGAAAACAACTATTGAGACAAAATTTCACTATGTTTATATTAATCACATTAGTCAGACAGATCCTTAGACACCCTATTTCCATCAGAAAAATTTATTCATTCACTCCAGGGGCAAAGCAGCTAAAACAGATTAAAAACTCTACTCAAAGAGAGTAAGACCAAGATTTTAAACTTAGTCCTGTGCTAGGATGAGCCTAGGGACATACAAAAGCAATTCTTTTTTTGCTTTCCCTTTGCTATAGGGTGAAGTCATTTTACTGCTGCCTTCTATAATACATAGCTTATCCTCCCCCTTGTGAATTGTCCTGTTTGGCATATTATAGACAGCAGAATTAAGGTTCCATATATGCCTCATGCAGGTCCTTTCAATACCCACAAGAATTACTCATCCCAAGTGAAAATCTAACTTGCCACTCCATGTTCTTTTCTAGGTTTTAAGGTTCATTATCTTGGCACAGAAGGACAGAGGTTATTCATTCATTCCTTAGTCTTACATGTGGTCAGTCAGTTTCACCTGTAACATAACAATTACAAGACAGAGAACAAATCATTACAATGTAATTCAGAATGTTTTCGGAACACATTAAACAAAAAAGCCTAAACCAAATTCATAATAGAAGAACATTATTTGAAGGCAGAGATCAGAGGTATAAACTATATTGAAATAAAATACTGCGAGGTAACTTAACAACAATTTTCTTTTACAACACTGAAAGGGTTTTATAAAGTATACTTTGTCAAGATAAATACTAATGCAGATAAGTGTATATATACAGTATTCTGGTTTATGAAAAAAATTCTCTTAAAATAATTGGCGTGCAAAAACTACATTCCTCTGTGTAGATAACAGCAAGAAAGATGCATGAGAGTGGGCTGCTTAGGACTGCAGATATTCACACTAGCTAAGATTCTGTCCGTGTAGTTCTAAGGAGAGAAACATAAAGACACAGAAAAAGAAAATACAATGCCTCCCTTTTCTCTAAATCTGTGTAAGCCTTAAGCATAATGTGCCCAAACACTCAGTTGGAAACATTTTGAGAACAGAGACGTAGCCATCAAGTGGGAGGAGGACAGACTCACTGAACGTTTTAGTCTCTCTATACAAGCTTTTTGTACCAATGATTGCTTGTCATTCCGGGTCATTGCTGATAAAGATCCCACTAGAAGGGAGTAAAAGATTTACCCTAGATTAGGCAGTGTCCGTGTCATTATGAATTCTGCTCTCAGTTTCATGCAGGTGGCATGAAAGTTTATGGGCAGCACATTCTGTTGTCTAAACAAAGGATTGCATTTGTTTAGAATTTCACCAGAATTTAAAAGGTAATATCATGTCATATAATGCACAATATATAGAGAACATTTTGGGGAAATGTCTACATTTTGAAAAGATACTGAAATAGCTAATCTAATTGAATCTGTGGTGCCTGCAAAATGTCAGTTCAAATATCATAAAACATTACTACTGACTTATCTAGAACAAGCTTACTCTGTTTTTTACAGATTCATAATAAGCAGTAACATCAACTGTAATATACCATGATACATATTTTAACATGTACATAAAACTCTCTTCTGATTTTTTTTTATTGTTCAAACAAGTCTTAAGAAGCAGCAGTCTTTTTAAACAAGCGTCCTTTTGGTGATTCATCTATTATCTATCATCTAGTATCTCATTTTCTTGAAACTGAAAAAAAAAAATATTTCAACAGCAATAAATCTTTGGGGACTGCAAAAGCTTGGATACCCATCACTGTGTCTTTTTCACCCTTGTATTGAGACTTTTCTGATCACAGCTTGTTCAGGTTTTAATTATAAGACACAGATCCATAAAGGAACTGGCTCTGTATTTTGCATTTTGGGGTAGAAGAAGTATACAATACTAGAACTATGATAAGATTTGCAGATCAATTTTCTGGTTTCTGATCATTCTAGCTTAATGTTCTCCTCATTAAGCTAGAATACTTGCTCTAACTCCTTGCTTTTGGTAGAATGAATATTTACATCTTAGCTACATGGCTGGTAAAAGAAAAGTGGAGAATGTCGAGAAATGGTGACAGTTCCTTCCATTTAATTAAAATAAGTGCAGATTTAAAATTTGAACTTTAATCCATATTGATTAAGAAAAGATCTGCACTTGTTTGTCACTTCAGTTGAGTGATTTTATCACTACTGCAAAGTTAAAGTTGAGGTATATAATTTGTACAGTGTGAATTTGTCTAAAATAGCTTGAGATACCTATAGGATACACATTTGCCTCTAAGTTTGTCTAAACTTTTATAGGTAGACAACAGAAACTGGTACTTTTTGGGTAAATTCAGCTGACACATTTTATATGTTTACATTGAATTGAGATAAATCACTCCTTAGTTGTGTAAATTCCTCTTCACTGACTACAAACCAAGACAGCATAACTGGTTGAGAAGTTGGTGCCTAGAAGTCGAACTCCCAGCTTAACTTGATAGAATATATCTCAACAGATCTTGGAATGAATGAGCCAGTGTCCATTTTCTGAAGCATGACTTGGCTTCCAAAGCTTTTGGTTTCAGTCCTAGTCTCAGATTAATAAAAATAAAAGGGCATTTGCCTCTCTTTTATTTGGTCTTATTTAGAAGCTTTTTTTTTTTAGCTTTCAGGCACTCGGGAAGAAGGGTTTTCTCATTTATACTTACAGCATCCACTTTAAATGTCTCTATTTTTTAAAACTTGGAATGTTTGGGCAGATCTTAAAGAGCAAATAATATTGACGAGCACTAGTCACTCATTGACTATAAAAAAACCCTGTTTGTGATGTCAGTGTCAGCACTGCCAATGACCACATTTGGCCAGAAGAATTAAATTCCCAGGAGCTTTTTATAAAAAAATAGTGGATCATTTACAATACTTAGATGCATAGTTAAACTGCCTAGAGGGAAAATGTCTCCGTATTCTAGTAATTAATAGATTATTCCACTTTTTCAGATTATATTTTAATTTTGGTTTTGGTTTTCTCTTCCCAGTGTATCTATCTATATTTTTTCTTGTTTTGCCAGCTCACTTCATTCTTTTTACTTTCCTCAAGATCACATGGGTGTGTGCTCAAACATTTTTAAAATGTTAAGTTCTAAAGATATTTTTGTCATGAGTATAAAACAAGCCCCTTAAACACTATCAAGTGCCAGAAATGAGCACCAAGATCAGCAGCTCATATCTCACCACTTAGAACTGCAGTGAATTGCACTCAGGAGTATAATGGTCTAATCTGATGTTTATACACAGAGGCCGTGCTAACCACCCTTGACCTATACCTGAAGCTCCACAAATGGAAGAGTCTTTGTCTATCTCTATATTCTTATAATTCTCCCTGTACATTATGCTAAGGAAGAGTAACAGAGACAAAATGTAAAAGCTTCTTTACTTAGATGCTGATAGATTCATGTTGGTTTCTGTGTGGGCAGAGGTTCACAAGCATCTCTGCACAGCTTTGACAAAACATTACTGTCTGCTGTACTACCTGCAGATAACTTCAGGAAGTGGCTAGCAGTCATGGTACTACTTCCAAAAGTGTGTATGATCAAAAAGCAGAGGAATGTCTATAGCTAGTGTGCAAGACTTCCATCAGGATTTGTGAGGAAATCTTAATACCTTTTATTACCTCAAGAAAATCTGTTTGGGTTTACAATGAAGATAATTGAAATATTTGAACCTCATTGGTGCTCAGCTCTTGACAACTCATGGAGACTTTGTACATCTTGGTGTTCTAAAATTGCACTTCACAGAAGATTACCAGTTTTTTTTACATTCTTTCATATCAAATATAATAGCAACCAGCAGGAGTTTGGAAGTATGTGAGAGTAAAGCACTTTATTAGTGACTTCTTGCCCATATAGAAGTGACAGAAAGAAGAGAAGGGAAAGTAGAGAAAAGAAGAGAAGAAAAATTCAAAAGCACAATTATGTAAAGTATNTTTATAGAATATTTTCTTCAGCATGAAATTCTCAGAAACAAGTTAAAGATCAAATTTATCTGATAAAGTCTAAATTAATCTGCTGAAATACACTGCCCTATGAAAATTGTCATTGCTTTAACAGTCTTACATGACTCTGGACAAAACAAAATAAGGACACAATATTACAAAGTCTTATAACCTAAGAGTGACATAATTTTATTTCTGCCAATTTAATTTGAAAAATCATGTACTTTCAGTTGCACTTCTGTTCTGTCAATATAAAATAACACCCAGTGATATCTGCCACCATTTACATTTATTCATCATATGCAAATAGCTTGCCAGTAAAAGTTCAGTTCCATATTTAATGAACAGTGATTCCTTATAATTTCTCCAATAAGCAATATTCCTTAAAACTAAAATGGGCAATCCTAATAGAACTGTTGCTATTCCTCTTGTTAAGAATTTTTCTACTGTGATTGTTGTTGGTATCGTTTTTCCCCTGAAATGAAATTCTGATGAGACGTATAGGTGCACTCTGTGCATTTCAACCTTCAGATAAACCTTCCAAGTTGTACACAGATTTGGTATACACATATTTGGGGTGGATAAGGACATCAGCTCAGATAACACTGTGTTACCACTTTATTTCTCTCATAAGAAAAAAAACAATAGTCATTGTGATTTCTGTTCACTTCATCATCTATTTCCTCAAAATTTGGAATCTAGAATTAAAACCAAAACATGAGGGACATGGGTTATATGAAACTGGTTATTTTGCTCTTATTAATATAGGTTACATAGTTTCTCCCCAACACCTGCAGATCTGAAGGTCAGGTTGCACTACACAAAACACAGCCTTTTCCTTCACCCCATATTCATGCAATAACTATTCTCCTTTCATATAAAATTTCAAACCCGTATTTCTTTTATACAGATACAACTTACTTTTATGGTCCATCCACCCTCCACTAAAGGTATTATATTTAGATTCTCATTACTGCTGTTACTGGAGATAATTCAATTACAGATGGAGGAACTGAGCTTCAGAAGCAGCAGAAGCCATGTAGCACTGCATCAGCTTGCAGAAGGTGGGAGAGAAGTGTTGTAACTGTTCAGCTTGTCTGCACTAAATGAAGAACAACTCCTTGCTGTCTTTAAAGAAAGAAAGTCAGCCACATGGGAGCTTATGACAGATTTGGCTTTTCTTCGGACATTGCAATTCGCACTGGTATTTGCTCTAGCCAAGTTATTGTGCCTTCCACCCTGTGTGCATCATTAATAAGTTCAACATGTATGGCTTTTGTTAGCATGAGTTCCATGTCTTGTATTTGAAAATGCTTGGTAATTTATTCTGCTTTCCACCTTTTTAGTCATCCACTAGGAACCACGTGACATTTCCTCCCTATTAATTGTGCTTGTGACATGTACTTCAGAAGCTTTTCCCATTTGCAGTATTTGTATTTCTCTTTACTGTATGTTCTGAGTGGATGTTTTGGCATGAGTAAGCTGTTTTTCCACATTTCTTCCATGTCTATGGAGATGTGTTACTCCTACTATGTAGCTTCATGTTCTCCCTTGTTTTCTGGGTACTTAAGCCCATTATTTTCAGTATCCTCTCCCAAAGTGCTGAGATTATATCTTTTCATTCCTTGAGGGATTTTTCCTCTGTCTTGAACTCCTTAAAATATTGAGGGAGGAAATAAACTAAATTCCTTCAACTTTATATATGAGTATTGTTTCTCATTTCTTACGTCTTCATATTTTAAAACTTACTGGGTATATCTCTTTATATTTCTTTACAGTACACAGGCCATTATGCAATGAGACACTGGATAGCAGTACACATTCAAAAATGTTATCAGAAAGCTGTTTTGATCCATCTGATCTATTTAGACCTTTGACTCTTTTAACAAAAATTGAATCCTTCTTCAAGGTGGCTTCTCTTAATAGCTAAAAAAAAAAGCAGATTTGTCCTGCCTCATCCAGAGGTATACATCAACATTAAACTTGCTCTTCTTGCTGTATTTTGAAGCCAAAATATTATGCTTACACAGTCTTCAGAAGTGAAGAATTCATAAATTTAGTACATCAGAAAAAGGTTACATTCTACTGAATTTGGCTAAAGCTCACAGACTGGCTGAATCTATGACACATCAAAAGAAAAATTATTTCTTTGCTTCCTCAAGAAGTTCTGAAAACAGATAAATCCCTTTCCACAAGATAAAAACCATCCAAAACAAAGTCTAGATTACCTGAATCCATTTTTGTTCCTAAGATTAATTTCTTCCACTTTTCTGTATTTATTTTAGTGTAGCATTATAAATAAAACAAGCAGCAAGTCAGTGGGAACTATAAGGCAGTCTGAAGAGAACTAGCTAGATAACTCCCTACAAACTGTAGATCATGCCTACTGAACCATAAATGTTGAAAGCAAATGTAAACAAAAATTGGGAGAGGACACTAAAAGATTTGGAGATGATAAAGTACCTAAAGTTAATGGCAGATACAGCATGTGCCTGAATACAGCCCAATTATATTAAGAATGGTTTTGATATGCTGCTTTTCATCATATTTCTTCCATTCTTCAGCCTGTAGCGCTGACCAACATCAGCCACTATTAAAGAGTCTTCATGCATGTAAAATAATATGATTTCACAATGATTACATATTCACTCTACAGCTGGCTGAGTTTTTACATCTCCATTTGTCATTGACTATTGTGTCCAATTAAATGATTAGCTTTTAAAAACTGCTGCACATTATGAGAGTGAACTTGTGTTCCATTGCACTGAGTGATGCAGAAACAAACTCATTACAGCATGTAATTCACCCATATTAAATAACAAACAGATGGCTGCTGTAAATGAGAGCTGCTTTTTCTCTTCAAAAGTGCCAGGAAAAAGGTGTTTTTATTTATCTTTGTTTCCAGCTTCTTTCTGTTTTCTTGACAAGTGGGCAGCTGGTTGCTGAGGTTTTCAATTGGTGCAGAAGAATGAAAAGCCTGTTTCCATTAATTTCCCCATAAAATAAGTCTTTGAATCATTCCTGTTATAAATGCATGTGCAGTAGCAAGCTGCTGCTTGATTAATTCACTTATTATGAAGATTTCATCTTTTATAAGAGGGCCTGCAGGTAATTTATCTTGTTTAGTAAGATTAGAAAAATGTAATTATCTTGATACCTTTGGACCCCTCTCATTTTAATTGTGTTCCCATAAATTTCAAACATAAAGATGGGATTTTTTTTTTGCGCAAATGTTCCAACATGTGGTAGAAAAATGTGTTATAAGATCTGCATAAAAACTTACCAAGTAAAATGCATTTGGATTATACTATTAAGGGAATGCATACCTATAAAACCAGTATACGTCTGTAGAAGCATATACAAATATCTGAATTACTGGCACCTTGGTCACAGGATTTTAACAGTTGGAGCTGGATGAGGAATGTTAGGATTTAGTTCTTTATTCTTCCCTTTTTTTTTTTATGGATAATTCATTTCACCAGAAAAATATAAAATCTGTTCTATTTTCACTCATAAAATTAAAATTGTGCTAGTCTTCATGTATAACACCAATAGTAAAAAATAAAAAGGGAACATATGAACTGACATGTATATGTAACATCAGGTCCTCTGTCTCCAGCACTCTTTAGAAGTTTTCTCCCTCCTTTCTCCCTTACCTTCTCTTTGAGTGAAAATTTGAAACAAATCAAGATCCAGAAATCTTTCTCTTCAGCGTATTTTTTTGTCTTCTTTAGGCAGTAATTGGCATATTTTGTTTTGTTTAGGTTTATTTATTTATCTCTTTTGTATATTGCATATTTTTTTCATTAATTTGTTTAATTTCAGTTTCTATAGTTCCAGAAGAACAATTTTTTTTAGGTTTTTTTCTTAGTTTCTAGCAACATCTTGATTCTTTAACCCATCCAAAAAATGTTGATTAAGAATTCGGCACGTGTTTCTTTTTAATATTAGTTTCATTTTAGAGTAGTTGTGATGGTCAATTTGCATAAAATTGATTTATAGAAATATGGGGCAACTGCACCATGGGTCACTCAGCTCAGTTATGTGCCCTGGTTTGGACTGGGATAGAGTTCATTCTCTTCTTCTCTGTGGCCTGTACGGTGCTGAGTCTGGGATTCAGTAGGAGAAGGATGTCAACAACTCGCTGATGTTTCAGAGGTTGCTCAGCCCTGAGCCAAGGCCTTTTTCAGTTCCCCATGCTCTGCCACTGAGCAGGGGCACAGGAAGCTGGGGAGGGACCATAGCCAGGACAGCTGACCCAAACCAGCCAAAGGAATTTTCTACACCATAGGACAACAAGCCCAGTATATAAACTTAGAGGACTTGACTCAGAGGTATCAAATGTGGCTCAGGGACAACATTTAGGGGCTGAATGTTGGTCAACTGGTAATGAGCAACTGAATTGTGCATCACTTGCTTCTCTTGGATTATATTCCCTTCTCTCTCTGCCCTGCTTTTCATTACAGCAATTGCTATTATTATTATTTTTATCTTAATTTTTTTTTTCCAAACTCAGCCCAGGCATTTTACTGTTTTCTTTTCCAGTCCTCCTTTCCATCCAAACTGGGAAGTAGGCAGGGAGAGAAATGAGGGAGCAAGTGGCGCTGTGGTATTTGACTGCCAACAGATCTATTAAGACTTGAGTGTAGTAAGCCTTTTAACATTAAAATGAGACAAAAAATCTTCTCAATGTGTTCAGAGTTAAGTATTTGCAGGACTCTGCATGCATATCTTCTCAGCTCTCAAGGGTCTCTAAAGCGGTGGTTTGAGTGCCAGTGAACTGAACATTGAGAGGGACACAACTGTATACATCATATACAGCAATGTGTAAGGAAAAGAATTTTACAGAGTGAGAGTTCAGGCAGTAAAGGGACTTATAAGAATATGCAAACTGTACAAGGTTGAAGCCATGAAACTGAGAAATGTGTACAGATGGCTGAAACATTTCAAGTCAGGTGAGACTAGCAATTGTGACAAACCATGGTCTGGGAGACCTGTGTCAGCAGCAACACACATGAATGCTGAAAAGGCTGAGCAGCTCATTAGGGAAGATTGACGAATAACCCTTAATGACCTTGCTACTGCTTTAAATTGCAGTTCTGCATCAGTACACTGAATCCTGCAGTGGTCTTTAGAATTTGTTCACACCAGGTCACATGAAAACATCCTGGGACAAGCGCAAACTTGTGACATTACTCTTCAAATCTAAACTTAATCGAAGGGATAAAGAGAGATGCCAGTTATTACAAATTTTACCACTGCAGGAATATTTTTAATTTTAAGAAACTTTTTTTTCTCAGAAATCATGTATGTCAATATGTTTCATATTGCTTATATGAATAATATATAAGCATCGTGTTCTAATAGTCTAGGAGTCTAATTAAGGCAGAGATGTAATTTAAATATATATATATATACATCTCATAGTACAAAAGACATGGTATTCTGTGAAGAAGATATAAGGCCACTGAGAATGTAAAGGTGTTTTATCAGTGTAACAGAGATGATAGTTAAAAACTTACATTTCTCCAAATATTTTGCAGGTAAATTACCAAATACAATGTGTGCCCTACACATTTTATCAAAACATAATTTAAACTGCTGTAGATTCTAGAAGCTTAAAAACTATATTTTAGTCTGTCTGATGTATATTTAATGGAACAGTTGGTTTCTGTTAGTGTGTGGTTATAGTACTTTCTAATTGACAATTACAGAAAGGATGAAAGTTTACTTACAATTAAAAGTGAATGTGTTCTTTTTTATCTCTGGAGTTAGGAGATAAAAGCCAGTTGATGCAATTATTTAATAGAGGACAGATAAATAGTCTGGTGTGTAGCATATATAAGAAACTATAACAAACAAGAATTTTGTGCCAACAAAAAACTGTAGTGCAATTGGTCCTTAAAATACAAAGCAGCCTCCTGGATCACAGCAAGTCTTGATCTTCCACAATGTGTAGTATGTGCTTCGAGGCAAAATCTTAACACCAAAATTTTACAGACCATTCTCTCTGGAGGCCAAAACATTAATGTATCAAACCAAATTCACATGAAGAGGATCATAGAATTCGAAGTAATGTCTACCTCTGTTTTGCAGTTACTGCAGTCCTGGGTGCAATTAGTCTTTAGAATAAGCTCATGGCGTAACTTCAGTTTCAACAATTTCTTTTGAAAGGCCTAAAGACAGATTCAATTCAGAGTAATAGTGAGTAGCAAAGCTTGGATAGCTAAAGAAACATATTATCAGAAGGAAAAGAGAAAGATAATTGAATGGAACATTATAAGAATGTGTGAATACAATAATTCTATCCTATTCTGAATGATGGGAGCTGAGTATAGACCTATATTTTGAAGTATTGTCTGGAGTTAAGCCTGAAAACTTGAGTATTTCATATGTTTAGAGCATAATCCAAACTCAGCTTCACTTTCTGGCAATGCTACCATTTAGGTGACATTTCTATGACTTAGACCTGCAGTATTTCAGTAGATTGTGGAGGAAATGGAAAGTCAGCATTTCATAACTGAGAAGCTTCTTTAGATATTAGTCTGTAATCACTAATGGTATGAAAAAAGTCTTTTCAAACTTTGCGCACAAAATGCTGCTTCAGTAATTCATTAACTTGTTTTAATGAAACAACATCTCACTGCTATTTGGGAAGAAACTAATCTCCTTTCCAAAGAGTTTGCATAATGTATTGAAAAAGAAGTGACTGCAGAATCTGCTGATCATACTTTTGAGGATTCCACATAGGCTGGGTAAACTTTTATCTAACACTATTGAGAAAACTATATACACACAAAATTGCCTGCTCAGGCATTTATTACAGACTAAGAACAAAATATGTTTAGGTTGCAACTTGCACTCCTGTGTAGCAGACACTGAAATCTTAAGTTTAACCAAAGAAAATTAACACTTTCCCTATGCTCTCAATTGTCACCTATATTGCCCAATGCAGATGTTGCATCAAATATGGGGATTACTCAAAGTCTATCATAATCTTCATACAGTCTGTCAGTTATAGGCAGCCAAACTGCCTGCAGAGAGACTTGACAAATTAGAGGACTGGGAAATCACCAAACATCTGAAGTTTAATGGGGAAAAGTGCTAGATTCTGTACCTGGGATTGGGCAACACTGGATAGACTGTGTTGGGGAATGAGATGCTGGAAAGAAATGCTGCAGGAAGAGACTTGGGGCTCCTGCTCAATGGAAAATTTAACATGAGGCCGTAGTGACGTGGCAGCCAGGAAGGCCAACCATGTCCTGGGGTGCATCAGGCACAGCATCACCAGCTGGGCAAGATAAAAACCGAATGAGATTAACTGTTGATGCCAAAAATTTGATATATTTTTATTTAATAGTAAGAGAGACAAAGAGAAAGAAAGGGAAAAGGAGAGAAAAAATAGAAAAAGTTAGGATTACTTTAAAAAGCATAGGATAGGTCACCACCACAC
>VZTB01013025.1:0-11176 GCA_013397245.1 Thryothorus ludovicianus | reverse complement strand
AGCATTAGTAAATATTGACTTATCACCTTTACTTTCTTTTTAGTACTGCTAATAAACCCATATTTTATTTTCTAAAAAGAGCTCCTTATGTTGATGGGAACTTCACAAGCTGCTCAAGGAAAATGCTCTTAAAATGAAGCAACATGCCTAGTAAGTCAATATGAGAACTGTCTGTACTTTTTTTTAAGTAGGAAAAGATGTTCCACCTAACCTAAGGAAACTACATCCTAACCTGGAATATTGTAATGCAGCTATGAAACAGGGGAGGGTGCCTGTCTATTGAACTGATGGTACAGAGACTTCTGCAGAGAGAAACACTGACCCAGTTTTGCCTTGTCACACTTAATCCATAACCCTGAACTCCCATTCTCATTTCCTTCACACCTAAGATGTCTAATGCAAAACTGGACAGCTCCTTCTATGTAATGCAAAATGATGGCAAACATTGTTCCTGTAGCAATAGGTATTTCTAATTGAGAGAATTTCTACGTGGCCAACAGCAATCCTGGATAATTTCTGTTTAGCTACATAATCTAGAAAAACATTAATAAAAAAAATCCCAGAAAGCACCATATGAACACAACTATTTCAGTCTACTTTCCTTAACAATATCAGATATTAATATTTGTTTTTACTTGCCTCAGCTGGCCATTTGTCTCTTCTAGATTTACAACTAATTGCTTTGTATTTTCTTCTTTTTTCTTACTATCCTAAATAAAGATCTGTGTCAGCAAAGAAATAAAATTCAAAGCAACTTCATAAAAACTTCAAAGGCATCCAAAGCACATGGACCTGCCTTATTCAGAAGTATAAATACACTTCCTTTCCAATTAAAACACAAAAAACAGTTTAGGCACTCTACACAACCATGTGAGGCTGCAGTTTATCATCTGATTTGTAAAATTGAGGAATTTGTAAAATTGAATGTTGTCCTTTAAAAAAAGCTGGAAGTTTACAACTTGCCTCTTGTTTTTCTTGCAGTTTCTTGAGTTCTGCAGCCACACCATTTTTCTCTTGTGCTATTTGTTCTTTCTCTAGTGAAACCTTATTGAGACACACTGTTAGTTGTTCATTTTTGAACCTAATTTAAAACAAATGGCCAAGAGGAATAAGAATATGCATTTTGAAATCCCCTTTTAAGTTAAATATACTCATTATCAAGTGCTACTCCATGCTGAAAAAAGTCCAGGCCTTTATCTACAAATATAAGCTTTGAAACAAAGTCACAGTGATACAAAAAGGTGACAGAAGAAATAAAACTAGAGTCAACATCTAGATAAATATTCTGGGTAGTGAAGATGATGTAGTTCTAAGCAGGATTAACAATGAATTCAGAAACTTTCTCCTCTTGTTAACAAAGTCAAAGAGAGATGGAACAACAACATATTCCATAGAATACATACAAATAGAGAAAGTGTAATTTACAAATGTAAGTATATAATTAATGTCATCCTGTGTGGTTCAAAACTTTCATTAGAAAACAATCAGAGTTCATTTCACTGTGTATTAAAGTAACTTCTATGTAACACCAAAAATATGAAATACTATATTTTCAAAATAGTCATACGCCTCTTGTTCAAGATCTGTTTTCAGAGTCAAAAGCTGGTTTAAATAATCTTGTTCCTTTTCATCTCTACTAGTCAGCTGTACTTTCAAATCATGGATTTCTTTCTGCAAAAGGAAAAGGAAGAGTTTTGAGTATCCATGTGGAAACTCCAGCTCATGGAGATTATCAGACATGAATTACCGGCACAAGGCTTTCAGAAGAACCAAACAACATCCAGGCCAGGGATTGCCCAGGCTGTATCTTTACATCCCTCTGGTGGGATATGGGATCAGTGTGAGACAGTGAACTCTCACACCAGTGCTGTACATGTCCCCTGCTGTGAGTTTCATTACCCAGTCTGCAAAATTACCACATTAGATTCCTTGGGCATAATTTTAAATAAAGATTTAAATAAAGATAAATTGCTTCATACTTCATAAGCTTATGCATTCATCTAAATAAAAACGACCAAATAAACAGCAGAGAATTCCAGTTCTGTATGGTAGAACAGAAAGGCAATCCCAGGGCTGTGTGCTCATCCTTAGCACAGCTGCTGCAGGAGTGCAGGGGCAGCAGTCAGGCTCCTGTGCCCAGGAGGACAGAGGATCTCCTGCTGCCCCTGCTGTGGGCAGAGCAGTTCAGGGTGGGACTCTGCTCTGGGGGCTGTTTCTTGTGCACATGTACACAAGTTATGACTTGTAACTTCACTCTTATGAAAACAGGTTACTATTTCCCTATTTCCGACCTCTCTGATTTGGAGAGTATTTTCATTTCTCCCTCAAAATTTTTCTCTCTCTGCAAATTTTCTACAGCAGCCTCAAGATTCTTCTTCAGTAAGAGCCCTCCAATTTGCTCATTTTAGAAAACCAGTGAAACTCAGTTCAGAACACTCAATGCACAAATTATAACAACAATCAAACAGGGTAAAATGCACACCTGACTTCACACTACCTTAACTTTAGTTGATGGTTTCTTGTTAGATTTGTAAATATAAAATCATAATGAAAATAAACCTCTATGAAGAGTGTACTTATATAGCTTAGAGTTCTGTGACAGAAAACGGGACAGTGTCACAGTACAGTAGGGTTCACAGAGGCCAGAGCTAATTACCTTCCTATGAGTAAGAAAAACATGGGAAAACGTCATATCCAGAGGGAGTGGCATTTGAATGGGCATGAACAAAGAAGGAAATAGCCAAAAACCAAAAACATAGGAGACAAGAAAAACCAAAACATGGCAGAAAAGAAAAACAGTGGCAATAAACAAGTTCTTCAAGGAAAACACTGAAATTGTGTGTGAGAAAGTTTAGTAGAAATTTACCTATTTATGGCATTTAAGATACTTACAAAGCAAGAAGAAATTCATATGAAGAGCAAATCACATGAGATTAATAAAATGAACATTTACCACAGTTCCTGACAGCTCTTCAAGTTGCGCTTCTTTTTCACATTTTACTTTAGTCATCTCTTCTACAGCACATGCAATGTAAAATTAATGGAACAGAAATAATTTTTCATATTCAGCAGGCAGTATAAAACACCCTTCTGCAACACCCAGTTCTCAAAACTTATTGGATTATGTTCAGAAACTGTAAGGCTAATTTATGACTCAATCTAAATGTAGACTTGAAAAAATGATTAAGAAAGACATTAGCAAATCTATATCTAAAGAGAAATTAATTATTTATCTTAAAGAAAATTCAGAGCCCATTATGTTTTCCACAATTATGCTTTCAAATAAACCATGGACTGTAAGACCAGAGTATTCTCCAAGTATTGATGCATCTGCATCGTTCCAGAAAAACTATCTGAACTGCTGAAAGTATCACATGGATATGCTGGAAAAGGAAAGCAGTTATTACTAACTTCCAAATGTTTTCTAGGTGCACATTCAAAATTCTGGTGTTTTTGCAAGCACTCAACACCATGGTGGTGTTTGGTGTGCAATTCTCACAGGTCTCATCTTGCCTCATTCTGGACAAGCAGCAGCAGAACACTTCCCTACACATGCCCTCAATGCAGATGGAGAAATCCAATTCCATCTCTCATTGTCAGCTGAGATCTGGGGCCACGAGCTGCACAGCAGGAAAACAGTCCTGAAGGCAGAGCTCTTCCTCTGGGGCCAAGGAGCACATCCCTGGAACCCACAGGGTACCAAAGCAGTATTTAAAGATAATCCCTGCCACATCCAGCATGGGGAGGGGCAGCAGAAACCTCTGCTACAAGCCACAGAAGCCACTCCAGGCACCTGCAGTGCTACTGGTCTCAGCTGGAAACCAAAACTGCTTCCAGGAGAATTCATGCAGGGATGGCCTCACTACTGGAGCTGTGCCCAGCACTGCCCTTTGTCTGCTGCCAATGACCACCAAAGAAAAGGGAGTCAGAGGAGTAAAAATAAATTCAGGCATTCCTGACAGGTACAGGTACTGTAAAATCGTTTCTCCAAGTACTAGAGACAGTCCATTTCCAGAAAACAGCAGAAAATATTTTTATTACTGCATAGCTCACTTTCTGCCTTCCTACAAGCCTTACCCAGTTCAGCAGACTTATTTTGGAGTTCCAAGGTAAGCAGCTTTGACTTGGCTTCATACTCTTTTAATCTAAGAAAATGATAATTTGAAAACCTCAAATGCATTGTACAAAGCACTGCACTTGAAACTCAAAGGACAATAAGAGAAATTCTAACCACAAGCAGTGTAAGAACATTTACCTTTCAACAGGCAGATGATGTATCTGCCTGCAACACATATCAAATTTCACTTTTACAACTTCAGAACAGAACAGTAGACATAGAAGTAAACAAATACATATTTACAGAAATATGTATCTCTTGAAGACAGAATTCTGAAAGTTGGAGGGGGCAAAAATTTACTTTTTATAGACCAGTATCAACCAGCACAAATTAAAAAAATTTACATTAAATTCTCTGCATCAAAAAACCTCCAAATTTCACCTTCATTTCAAATTGTTCTTCGTTTTGTCATAGACCGCAACCTGTAAGATGACTCTTTGAATTTAAACTCTTTAATTTACCTGTTTTGCTCCTTTTGCAGCAAGCTTTTCAAACTGGCAATAGAAGTCTCAGACTCCTCTGTCAGGGCTTCAAGCAAAGCCTTCATTTTTTTACATTCTACCTCCTGTGCTTCCTTTTCTCCTGTGACCTGCATTAATGTTTTCACTGTAGTCTGGAATTCGGTTTCTATGTCCTTTTGAGTAACCTTCAAAACATGATATAATTTTTAAAAATGTTTTGCAACAAACAGCTACAGCTGTTTCCTATCTAAAGTATCCATAGTTATTTATGCAAATCCTCTTCTAGTCTATTTATACTGTAAAACTATAAGCAGGGTGTACCTCTGCCTTTTGCAATGAAATTTTAGCCTCTTCCAGCTCTGCCCTCAAACGTTCTTGACTGAACCGGGATTCCTTTAACATTTTTTCTTCATGTACTAAGCAAAAAAGATGTATGTTTATATTTCCAAAATAAGATATTTACTAAAAACACTGCTAAAAATGGAAAATTACATATATTTACAGAATTTAACACAGACCAATGGTACTGAAATTGTATACTATAAATACTTTGAATATAGATGGCTTAAAAATATTGGAAATCAAGTTCTGAAAAGTAAATGTCCTCAGAGGCACCTGCCTGACTGTAAATTTGCAAGACTGAAGCAACATATTTTCCCCTTGCAATTTTCCAAAGTTCTCAGTGCTTGACTCTCCCTAAAAACTACTCTCCCAGTCTTGATGCCACATAAGCAGCCTCTGTTTCAAACAAAAATAAGGCCTTCAAGGCCTGAAAATTCTGCTGCCAACCAGCAACAGAACAAAACTATCATGACCCTGCTTCCTATGCTTCTATAAACAATTACATTTAAACGTAGCAGACAGAACTCTTACATTTGGCCTCTATTAAGTCAGCAACCTTATTTTGGGATGTCTGCAGCTGAGCCTTGATGTCTTTTATTACACCATCTCTTTCATCTCTCTGGATGGTAAGAGCTGAAATCTAGCAAAATTAAAGAAATATCATAATGAAGCCTGGAAAAGGGACAGATACTCATTTTCATTTGTACCCCAGTATGATAAGCAGACATTCTGTTGTCATTCAGGTCAGATAAGGTTGTTGATCTCAGCCAAATATTGATCAAGTTCACTTTAAATGAAAAAGCTCTCCAGAATCAAATCATGAATTCCAGCAGACTAAAGCTGCTGAAACATCACTAAACTTAGCAGAATCTGACTGAAATGAAGCTTCAGCTGTTATTTTGTCTTTTCTACTAATACCCAGAAACAATTCTTGGCTCTTGCACTGCCCCTTTAGTCACAAATAAAGCTGTACATGTTAGATGGTAAAACGGAACAAACCTGCTTTTCCTTCTGACTGACTTCCAGTTTGCATTCTTTTTCAAACTTGTCCACTTTTTCTGCTTCTTCTTTCACTTTCAAGATACAGTAATATCCAGAGTTAACACTCTAGCTGAAATATACTGCAAGTTAAATATAACTTCCAGTTTAAGATTGCTTGTAATTGTACAGCTGTACAATTTGTTTCCCAAGAGTAATTGTTGAGTCAACTAAACTAACTACACGAAATAAGTATTGATCTCTAGACTGTACTTCACAGACAAAACTTGGAGTGACTATTTGAAAAATAAACTTCCAAATTTGGCCCAGTGGAAGCACAGCAGAAGGGGCCAGGCAGTGAATACAGCAGCACGAATAAAATGAGGGTCCCAGTGTCTCAGTGAGACCTGCTCAGCACTCGAGCACTTCACACCTGCCTGCCCTGACACTGCACGTGTCATAAAGGTTGGGAAGTACAAAAGTATTGAGCCAGCAGCATAAACACAACAAACAGAATCCTCACATTTGAAACTCATTTCCAATCTGTCCTTCTCTGCTTGCACACGAAGCTCTTCAAATGCCACAGTCATTTTCTGAAAACAAAATTGAATATTTGAAGTTCAATATGGGAAACCCTGGAAGTTCCCCAGGGGCTGCTGCCAACCTCAGCCATTTTGAGAAATCACCAGGCAGGTGAAACAGAGTCCAAAAAGAAGACAGAAGTTCTGGCAGTCACCCAGCACTAAGCACAAACCACACAGATCACATGGATCTACACCCCACACAGTGTTGCACTTTCTCCATTCAATGTGCTTTATAGAATACAAAAATAATTCCTGAAAAGGGGCTGAAAACCTGACTTCCTGCATCACACAGGACATGACATGCACACATGATGGATGCAAACAGTATCTCAACATAAACATGGAACTCAGCTCAACATGTCCACATAACTCCTGTTCCTTTTAGCAAGCTATGTCACTTACTTCTATGTTGCTATGAAGTTCCACATATAATTGTCTTGTTTCTTCTTTTTCCTGTTCATCTATCAAAGCAGGAATGTATAACAAAGTTTTTCTTCAGAAAAAGAATGCCAGCCTTCCAAGTCATTATACTTAACCAGCATAATGAATTTTAAAAAAGGGAATTATCAACTTCTTTCTTATTAAATAAGTCATTATAAAATCTGGTGCCAGAAGTTATAGAATCTAGGGAAAATGTGTATTTCATTGAGACATTAAACAAGCTCAGCTTTTAAATTTCCTTCCCAATATAATTTTTTCTGTGAAAAGTGTCATTCTGGATCAGTTTATGTAACTATATTAATTCTTACAGTATTAGTGTTGTTGAATAATAATGTATCAAAACGGTTAGCATTTGATGAACTGTAATGTAGGGTTTAGCACTGAATTTGTCCCTGTCAGCAGATACCTATGACCACAGAACTGTCATTATAAAATTGCAAAAACACTCCATATCCATATTTTCCTTCTTGTCTTTCACTTTTGTAATTGATAATATTTTTCCCAAACAATTATAGAAGAGAACAATAAGAAACACAGCTATCAAAAAACCCCAGTAAATCTACACAAAATGTTTCTAGAATTAAGGCTGAAAAGAAATAGACACTTCTTAAGTATGCAGAATAACATTAAAAGTTAGTAAAATTTTAATGATTACAATAACAATTCTAAATTGCATATAAAGTGCAACTCCCAATCTAATTTAAAACCTCAAGTATTTAAATTCATAAAGTTATCCAACTGTCTTGGTTTGTTCAGTTTCACAAGAAGAATTCTTGTTATTCATTACACCTTTGGGTTAAGATCTTTTTTCCCCACAAATGTGGAACTGCTGCAAACAGGAAATTTGGGAATTTGTTACAGCGTGCTGGGAATTTAGAGTAGATTCTGCTGCCTAAAAACAGGCATGAAGTGCCACTTCCCATCTCCTGATATATTCCCAGTACCTGGATGGGACTGAAACCCTTCAATGTGCTGACCAGACTTGAGCCCTGTACTGCTCGCAGGGGCTGCAGTGGCTGCTCAGGGGTGCTGACCCTGCCTCAAACCTCTCTCAGTGTTTAGGCACCCAAACTGCTCCCAGCCTTGCAACCCTGCAGCAAACAATTTCACTGGCCTCAGAACTCCTCTGCATTTAGCATTACAAGCCACAATTGTCTTAGACCTGTGACTTCACTTCTAATTCTGTGAGCCACTTAAAATTCAATTCTCATTTTAAGAGCCACATCCAATTGATCTCAACTGGAGAACGTGTGTGGAACAGCACGAGAACTTTTTTCTGTTTGTGACTTTAGAGCAAGCTAGAAGTACACTTGCTCTCAGGAATCAAAAATAAAAAAAGCATTTACATTTGCTGGTCTTCTCTGTGAAGTGAGTGTAGCTTTCCTGGAGCAGATTACACAGATGCCTTGATTCACTGGCTCTAAAGGAGGGAAAAACACCACATTTTCACAGGAGTGCACAGTATTTTATGTACCTAAGGAGTAACAATATAAACGACCTTCACAATTTAACAGCTATATGAAACTGCCCACATGAAAACTGATTATCTTCACCACAAAAATATAGATTTGCTTGTATTACTTACTCTTTCAGTAGATCTTTATTTTCACATATCTCATCTTCCAGTTTCAATTGGAGTTTGTAATTTTCAAACTAATTTCATAAGGAACAAATGCAAGACACTGTATATTAGAAATACACTTTGACATCTCAAATCCCACATGAAAAAGTAATTTTAGGTATCAGTATACAGAAGTCTATTCAATCTGGTATTACATGCTGAGGCATCTTTTGCATGAAAGACAGAATAATTAATGAACAGTAATTTACCAGCAACTGAGACACCTACAGGTATATCCTTCATAAACATACTCACACAGGACAGGTGCACACACCTTCTCAAAATCATCATTTCCTCGAGGCACAAACCCAACTGCAACATTCTCTAATATTTATAAACAATATTGTCATACTAAATCAGGAAGCACTTTACTTCATCTATTCAATGTATACTATCAAATACTGGCCTGCAGCTCTTGAAGGGCTTTATTCTGTGCTTCAATAATCTTTCTATTTTCTTGGAGTTCTCTTTCTTTCTGCTTTAGTTCTGATTCCACAGTCAGTTTCCACTGCTTGATCTTCTCAGCCTCATTGTAGAGTTTTGAGAACAGTTCATTCATTGTTTCTGTATTCTATTAAAATGAGTTCCACAATTTAATCTCAAATACTATCTAATTAATACTGTTGTAGATAACACATTTATCTCTTAGAAACATCACAAGAGTAATCTTTTTCCACAGATGCTGATATAAGATTATATATGTTCAGGAGCCAAAGTTTAAATCTTTAAAAAAAATCCACTATGTATGTATCAAAAGGCATTACAGAGCACATAGGAGACACAAATACAATGGAATATCCCAAACTGCCTTCAGACATAACCAAATAATGGCCTTAAAGACATGGATAACTGCACTCCACCAAAATCAATACAAATTAACCTACTTCAGTTTTCCAAAGAATACTCTGACTTCAACCCTTCTGCCCCTCAAGAAAATACTCAGAACCAGTTCCACAAAGATACTTAAGTGTTTAAACCTCACTCTAATTAAAACTTGTAGACTTCACAGGTTCTTCAAAAAAAGAAAAAACAACAACAAGCAGCATTGCAATCACAAGCAGCATTGCAATCACCTTAATTTTTACAGATTTGTCTCCAGGCATGTTCACTAAATCACAAATATCTCCTCTAAGGAATCAGGAAACAAAACATTATTCCCTTTTGACTACTTCCTTTAGCCCTGAAATATCTACTGAATATTGCTTTAGGCACTGTTTGGGAACAAATTTCAAAGATCCCAAGAAATTAAATATGCAGAGTTGATACTTAGCTGACCTCTTCATCTACTTCAGAGCAAAGTTTTACTTGCTGTGAAATTGTATCTGAAATGTGAAGAGATTTTGATCAATGTATTGCTAAAAAAGTAACAGTGAAACTGTATTCAACAATATTACAGATATGAAACTGTGAAACTAAGCATGAAAATTAAAACTCGACAATATAAAAAAATGTAAAGAATGTGCATGGCAAATATTTCGGTCTTACCTGAATCAGTGATTTCGGTATGGTTCGACAAATCGAACGGCAACTCCAAATCATCATCTGAGCGTTTGTTAAAACCCTGCACAAATATAAAAATTAGTTTCTTATGGGTAAATTTGTAAAGAAGAATTATAAAATCCAGGAAGAAAAATCCCTACAGATGATGTGAAAATAGAAATTTTCATTAATACATCAGCTGCCCCAAATTTTCAAAGCTCAAGGTATTGGTGATGGCTTTGGAACTTGCTTGCTTCTTACGTCACAGTGGTTTATTGAACTGTGGGGTTTTTGCAGTTTGCTTTGTAGACTGTGGCCAAAGGGGAAGCTTCCAATGCAGGGAACTCAGCAACTCCTGCCTGTCTGTCCACTGGTGCATGACAAAGCACTCAAGAAGCCAAATTACTTTTCTGAAGACCAGCAATTGATATTTCTTTCTTGCTTTACTTCCAAAGGCAGTTCTAAACCATACCTGATTATGGTTCAGCATGAAAATACCCTTTCACAAGGCTTTGAAGCCACAGAAGTTTGCCCTGTAAACAGCATCACTCATCTGCTGTCAGAAAACCCCATTTGAATCTCAACAGATTTCATAAGGAGCTTCGACATAAAAAAAATAACTTGATGAATTCCCATAGCTCAGTGTGGGGACAGAACATTTTCACTGCACTCGTGATCTGGTGAGAGTGAGACACCAACGCCAGTGCGAGCATCTGAGTGGGGCACTGCTCGCTCTCTGTGCTCAGTTACCCGGATCCAACGCGGACTCACCATCCGTGGGGCACAGCTGTGCTAAAGGTGACTAAATTATGTTGGCTTTGGCATTTAGGGGTTAGCTTTTTGCATGTTGTTATTGATCATAAATATTTACATATGGATGGAATACATTATAACTCCTTTTAGCTGTTAATATAACAAAATCTCACAGCTTAAGTATTGTACTGCTTTTAGAAATAGTAGGGTAATAAATGTAATATCTGTGTGTTGCTTATAGAAATGGTAAGGTGACGAATAGGCCTTAACAAGACATAAGATGTGAAAAAGCTTTTGTGTAACTAAAAGAACTGTGTAAGATCGGCTATTAATTGAGCAGTCCAAGTGATGACAGTGACACAAGACAGAGCACTGTGGAGGATGGGAGGAGAACTCATTA